>VNJV01010625.1:0-11262 GCA_008042635.1 Drosophila nikananu
ATTCTTAATTAAAAATAAAATAATTGGAATTTCCCGGGGCAAATATAAAGGAATCCAACTAAGAGCCATAAAAGCTGAGCAAGAGTTTTTGTGTTTCAACTTAAGAGTTTAAGGTTTTATAGGATAGCCTTAAGTTAAATAAGATAAATGAGAAGGTATTGCTATATTGAGGGATTCTTAGAGTCAATAAAAACTATTGCAAGGCTATGATCATTAATCACAACTTCGGCGGCAATTATGCTTAAACAACCAATTAGTAAAAACATGTTATATACCAGTTAAATTTATTTTAAGATAAAACCGAAAAGTGTGCCTCTTATGCACCTAAAAATTCTCAAGTTAGACATAAATATAGTATATAAGTCAGTAGTAGCTTATCTGACTTAAATCCTTAAACCAGCCAACTAAATAAAATAAATATTTTTTTAAATTATATTCGAAATAAAAACAGTTTCATGAAAGTCAGCCTCATCTAGTTATCTTTTTTTTCTAAATGAATAAATCATCTTCTATTTATCCATAAAATGCGAATGATATTAAACAACAAAAATGTAAGAAAATAATGACTTGGACTTTTATATTTTATAATTTATTAATATAAAAAGTCTAAATATCCAAAATATTTGATCTTATAGGAAATTACTTAATTGGCATAGAAAAAGATCTCGGTTAACAGCTATTTATTATCAGCTAGCCGCAGTTCGAAACTTTCCCCGGAAAACACCCTTTTCCTTAACTCACCTGCAGTTTTTGGAACTTGACGTTTTTCGTCTAATCCGTGCCAACGTCTGCTGCCCAAGTTATGAGAACATGAGATCACAAATTGCAAATGACAACAACATGGCGGAGGAGGGGAGGAATGCGGCGATGGTGGACCAGGATGACGACGGGGAGGTACAGCAAAGGGAAGGAAGAAGAACGAGGACTCCAGTTGCAGTCACCGGTCGTAAATGTGTGCCGTGTTGTAAAGCTGAGGATGCACTTCGTTCTCTTCCTTTCTTGCTCTCTCTCTCTCTCGCTGGCTGCCTCTGATGCCTGCACTTGGTCCTTTCCTCTGTATTCCTTGCTCGCTCTTTTATTTCAGCTTCGATTTGTTTTAATTTCCGCTGATGCTGCTGCTGCTTCCGGGGCAGTTAGAATATGCGATGATGCAAAAATGCAAGAATGCGAGGCTGGTGGCTACGTTGTATTTGTTACCGTTAGAGACAAGTTGCCGATTCGGTGGTCATTGCATCCTTTCTCTTCCCTGTTCTCTCTCCTTTATCCGTTCGTTGCTTTTCCACTACTTTCGTTGGCCGTTTCACAATTTTTTCACCACCGCTGCTGCTGCTGCGACTGCGAATGCTGCGACTTTTTTGCTGCGGCATTTTTTGCGCAATTTGTGAGTTAATTTCAACATGTTTTGGTTCACAAAAAACTGCAACTTATCTTTGCCTTTTAATTGATTTCTGCGCGAGTGTGTGTCAGCGAGTGTATGTGTTTGTGTGCGGTTAGTGTATGTGGGTGCGCGCGGGTGAGTGTGTGTGAGTGCGAGGGAGCCAGCAGCGGAATGCGTCCGTGTGGCAGCGCGAAGCTTTCACAACTATGCGAATTTCCTGCGTACGAATTTCAGTATAATAAAATATCCTGTTCCGTTTAGAGAAGCACCGGAGAAAGTGGGAGAGAGTTTGCCCTGCGCCGACGCCGCGAATTTGGAGCAACTCACTGCTGCTGGCGATAACAGCAACACGAATACCAATACGAACACCCACCACCGATGTGTGTGCTCCTTCCCTGTCTCTTTCTCTCTCTCACTCACTCCAACTCCCACTGATTTTTCACTTTACTGCGGCGGTTTTATCTTCGTTTCCGCGGCACTGTTTTTGATGTTTTCCAGGATTTAGTCACGTTTCAGACGTTGTTTTTTGTATTTTTTGTCCTCAAACTCTGGTTGCATTTACTAAAGTAGCTCAAAAAGTGTTCGCTAAATGGAGAACTTGGGGACAGGCAACGAAACACTCGTAGCGAACGATGAGCGTAAAATGCAACGTGCGAGAGGGAGACTGCACGACTGTCAGCTTTTACCGTTGCACACAGAAGCGCAGGCGCAGGAAATGTATCGTTGCAAGGACTTAAAATACTGACGGTTGGTATTTTTAGTTAAAAGGTATTTTTTGAAAGATAAAGTAGATATTTATATGGATAGCTTACCAAAAAATGACACCTATTATTAATAAACAAAATAATTTCCTTTTAGTTTATTTAATTTTAAAATCAACCACTTAATTTTCATAAAAATCTTGTCTGGCAACCCTTTTGCTCATGACCGAGCACTTGGCGTTGCCAGACTTTTGAGTCTCGAAAAATACCACACATATTTGAAATGCGCGCGTTATGCAACACATCATATATTGCTATTTAATTTTATTAAATTCGTAATTCAACTTGCTTAAAATGTATTATTCAAAACTCCATTATTCAAAACTTATATGTTACTAACAAACTGACTGGTTTAATTCAGCGGCCAAAGAGCGATGAACTCCCGCCTTGACGTTACTCAACACTCTTCAACTTTCCGGTTGTCATTTGGTAAAAAGTGCAATATTTTTAGGCAACACAATTTATAAGCAAAACACAATGTTTATGCATAACAGAAACCTGTGCAGGCTGGCCGGTGAGTAAATGAAGTGGGATAGCCGTCTCAACTCCGCTAACATATGTTCCCAAACAGGAAACCTGGCCGGCAGCGTCCGCAACTTGAGTGGCCAGCCGCAACCGAAGACTGCAATTCTAATGCTCAACATGGGTGGCCCACAGCACACGGACCAGGTGCACGACTACCTGCTGCGTATTATGACGGACCGCGACATGATCCAGCTGCCCGTTCAGAGCCGGCTGGGGCCCTGGATTGCCCAGCGGCGGACGCCGGAGGTGCAGAAGAAGTACAAGGAGATTGGCGGCGGATCGCCGATCCTCAAGTGGACGGAGCTGCAGGGCAAGCTGATGTGCGAGCAGCTGGACAAGATCTCCCCGGAGACGGCGCCGCACAAGCCCTATGTGGGCTTCCGTTACGTGAATCCGCTGACGGAAAACACGCTGGCCGAGATCGAAAAGTGAGTGATGTAAACAGCGTTGGAGGTAATGAAATAATGATTTACGTTCTTTAGAGACAAACCGGAGCGCATTGTCCTATTCTCGCAGTATCCACAATACAGCTGCGCAACCTCCGGCTCCAGCTTCAACTCCATCTTCACCCACTACCGCAACAAGTATGTAAAGATTCTAGCAACGATTTGCTTGGATTATAAAGTTGCTTCTGTTTTTAGTAACCTGCCCTCGGACATCAAGTGGAGCATCATCGATCGGTGGGGCACACATCCGCTGCTGGTCAAGACCTTCGCCCAGCGCATCCGCGACGAGTTAGCAAAATTCGGGGAGACTAAGCGCAACGATGTGGTCATTCTCTTCACTGCCCATTCCCTGCCCCTTAAAGCCGTCAACCGGGGCGACGCATATCCCTCGGAGATCGGAGCCAGCGTGCACATGGTAATGCAGGAGCTGGGCCAAACGAATCCGTACAGCCTCGCCTGGCAGTCCAAGGTGGGACCACTGCCCTGGCTGGCACCCGCCACCGATGATGCCATCAAGGTAATGTCTTCCATTTTGTTCATACATTCATAATTCACATATGTTTTCCCCCTTTATTTTCAGGGGTATGTCAAGCAAGGCCTGAAGAACTTCATCCTGGTGCCCATCGCCTTCGTAAATGAGCACATCGAGACTCTGCACGAACTGGACATTGAGTACTGCGACGAGCTGGCCAAGGAGGTGGGTGTGGAGGAGATCCGACGGGCGGCAGCCCCCAATGACCATCCGCTGTTCATTGACGCCCTGAGCAACATTGTGGCGGATCACCTCAAATCGGAGCAGGCGGTCAATCCGAAGTTTCTCATGCGCTGCCCCATGTGCTCCAATCCAAGGTGTCGGGAAAGCAAGCGCTGGTATCAGCAGCTCTGCTCGAAGTAGGCTGGAACAGGCGGCATCGCGTGGTTTGCCCTGCGTGACAGGCATTCCAAGGCAGCTGCAGCGAACATTTTTGCATTCATTTTGGTTTTTAGGGGATTGGTTTTTACGCTGGCTTCGTTTGCTTTAACATAAATAAAAGACACTGCGCAACAATTGCAAATATACGAGTGGAAAATGTATAAAATCATTTGATTTATTTATAAAAGGAATACGTGTAACCCAGAGTGCCAAGCCTTAAAAGCATTTAAAAATGAATAGAAAGTCAAAAAATTTAAAGTGGTTTGTTTTCCGTAGCAAATTGCACTATGTTACATCCAGAAAAAAGACCAGAAATGAAGCTACTCCGCCCTGGAGGAACGCAAGAGCCGGAATCAAAGTCTGCCGAGATCTGTGAATCTGTGCAATCGCTAGAATCCACCTATATTTGCGATCAAGCGCCCAGTCCAGCGGATCTGCCCGCGCATACCCGGAAGGCCTTCCTCCGGCATATGGTCAGTGAATTGCCGGAGCAGGTGCAAAACAGGATTCGGGCCCTGAAGTTAAATCAGCTGCAACTGGTGCGCATTTCAGAGCAATTCTACCGGGAGGTCTATGAGCTGGAACGGCGATTCTATGGCCAGAGTTGCGCCGTTTTCGATGCAAGAAGGAACATTTTGAATGGCATTGTGGAGCCACCGCTGCAAGCCGAAGCCGCTTGCTGGCAAGAAGACCATCCTGATTCATTTCAGTTGGACTTGGAGAATAACGAGGAGCTGCGTCAGTTGAGAAGCCAAGTTCCGCCTGTGCCAGCGGATGCCTTGGGCGTTCCTCGTTTCTGGCTGACTGTCTTTCGGAATGTGCCTTTGCTGTCAGAGCTTGTCCAGGAGCACGATGAACCGCTGCTGGAGTGCCTGCAGGATGTGCGTTTGGGCTACGATCAGGACAGCTATACGGTCAGCTTCCAGTTCCGGCCGAATGGCTACCTTCACGACTCCTCGCTGCTCCTGACCAAGCGATACTTTCTGCAGCACTCGGCGGATCAGGAGTACCCCTTTCTCTACGAGGGTCCTGAGATCGTGCGTTGCGAGGGCTGTCACATTCACTGGCGCGATGGGTTCAATCTAACGCTGCAAACCGTGGAGAGCCGGAGGCGACGAAGTCCTCGCACCAAAGTGATGCCCCGCGAATCCTTCTTTCGCTTCTTTGCCCCACCGCAAGCAATGGACCTGTCGCTAGCCGATGAGAAGACCAAGCAGATTCTGGGCAACGATTTCGAGGTGGGCTTTCTTCTGCGCACCCAAATCGTCCCAAAAGCAGTTCTATTCTACACGGGCGATCTCGTGGACAGCTTGAATGAGCCTGGGCAGGACACTGGCTCAGAGGTGGAAACCGAACAGGAACAGACGTCGGTGATTAGTATGCGTTGAATATATAATATTATGTATTAAAATTTAAAATTAAAATTTAAATACTAAGTATGCCTTACTTCATTAGTGTCCTTGTAAATTTGATTGAGTTTAAGATTGTTTTCCTCTACGTAAAGGATATAAAATATAAATAATGAGAATATAATTAAATAAGAGAATCATAGGCTCGTATCTTTGTTAGAATAATGATTTTAACCATCGTAACGCGGCTCCCAGGCGGCTAATAAAATAATTTATTGCTATATGCCATTTTCAATAGAAATAATAATATAATAATTCAATTTAAAATACGCTTCGTGAGACTGTCAAAAGTTTACAACATTTAAATTGAAAGAAGTAAATTTTTAAATATGTGATAACGAGCGCGCCTTCATTTCCAACGATTGGCGTTGCCAGACTATGCAATTCAAATTCGCTTCGCCGCGCAAGTTCGCCGCACGTGCGCTGGAAAACAGCTGCTCGCCGCCAGCTGTTATTTCTCGTTCTGTGTTTACTTCAAATAGTTTAAATTTCGTGATTTTCCAATTCAATGGCCAATAAAATTCGCAGAAGCTGGTCACGATTTTTCCCAGCTTTTCTTCTGTATCAACTTGATATTCCGGCACTTGCATCCATTGACAGCTCCTCTGAAAACTCCAACAACAACATTGCATAAGAAGGAGACTTATTTTTGTGGGAAAATTGGAGCCTCGACTTTGTATTTATTTATTTATACCCGGCGCTCACCGAAAGTAATTAACCCCACCAATTGATTGTCTTTTTGCCAATTGATTTCATTGAAATCGATTCGAGTCAGAAAGTGAACGCTTTTGGCCTGCGCATCCCATCGTACAAGACGGCACAGTGGGCTACCAGGACTGCGGATCGAGAAATCTAATCGCCGAGAAGATCATAAATTAATTTAAAAGAGTACACTCCGAAAATGAGCAGGTACCAGGTACAGAGCAAGAGCCGAGGAGCCACTGGTGGCGGGTCTCCGGCGCCAGTCTACGGCGTGGTCTCGACGTTGGAAGATTCGAATCCCGCGGATTTCGACAGGTAAGCGGGCCCAAAAATCAGATTTATTTTGCTACCGTTGGCTTTATTTTGGTTTTTCGCTGACGCTCTTTCCAACGAGAGAGAGAAAGAGCGAAAACCAGTTTGGAGTCGGGCTTTCAAGCTTTCCTTTGGCTCAGTATCTTTCTCCCAAATTGGTCAAATGATTAATGACCACATATAGTGACGGTGCAACTTCAAACCCAAAAGGTTAAAGATAGGTTGTCAGAGAACTATTTATTGGAAAATTTCTATATAGTAGGCGGTATTGTTCCTAAATACATAGGTATATAGACACTGTTTCATTCTTAGTTATTCTCTTTCTAATACAATCTTTGTAAGTTATCATTTTGTTAGTAAGGAATTTATATTAACACTATTTTCCTTATGAAGATAACCTAGTACTATAATGTCCCTAAAAAACGAATAGAATAGTTAAATATTTACTATAATGTTAATAAAAAAAGAAAGAAAACCTATAAAACATAAGTTGCTTGTAAGGTATAATTTTAATTATTATTTTATAAAGTCTGTTGTTTACAATATGACATTATATTACTCATTTACTATTCAAACATGAGTCCAAAATAGTTTCCGAAAATAGTTGGACATCTTTATAACCCTAACACGTTATCGAAATTTAACCCATTTTCTACCTAAGGGGCATAAAGAGCATTATACTAAGTTTAAAACTATAAAATGTTAGCTAAAACGTAAAAGTGTAAACTTCTAGCCAATCTATAGAGACTTATACTTTTTAACGAGCCTTATAATTCCATTTTATTTTAGAAGACAAGTGTAGGTTGATTAAATTTTGTGATACTTCACGACTTACGAAGCTTTATATTAAAAAATTCAAAATTCAGTAAAAATGTATTTAAAATTTTTTTTACACATCTCTGTCAATCCCCATATTAAAAATGCACTTTTAATTTAGTTAATTTTTACAACTTCATAATTTAATTTCTCTATGAAAAAATCTATCCAAAGACGGATATAGTTTTGTAATTAATAAAGGTAGTTGTTGCTGTGGGTTAAGTGGATTCAGTTTCCGATTGCGATTCTTATCGTCTTCAGCCAGATACGTGCAGACAACGGCACTGCATGGGAATATGGTCACAAATTAATTGAATTAGCAGATTAGATGCGGATCGTATGTGACCACCGGCACAGCACTCAATATATATTACTCGAAAATAAGATTACGGGGAGATAGATATATCCAAAGAACTTAAAATGTTGGTTTTATAATGGCTATCCAATTAACGCGATTATGTAGGGAAATTTTATAATTATTTTCGATAAGATGTATTTAAATGAATACGATTAAAGTTGTTATAATGGGGAAGTAGGAAACAAAGAAAAGTATTTTAAGAAAATACTCTTATTTTGATTTTAAGATTTTAGCATTGATATATTCCCTTTAACAAAATATGTATTTTTAAACCCTTCTATTAACTTGTTCTATTTTTCAGTATCAAGCGAAGCATTCCTAGTTCCCCATATCATAGGATCTATAAATATTTATGTTATAGTTTAAATGTATAAATAGTTTAAATTATGAAATATTTTTTATCAGTGTAAAAATTCAGCATACAAATATGTAATGTTAAACCACAAAACCCTCTTTTAATCGCAATTACTCGGTTATCTGTACAAAAGACAAATATAATGAACTGTAAATGCCACAAGCTGCCTGATAATAATGAGTTTTTAAAACCTTATCTGAAGGCATTGAGCGAAAGTAACACAGAATAAACGTTTCTGATTTGTAGAGCCATAAACCTGAGGAAACATCATATAGCAGTCTACAATGTAGCAAGTTTAAATAGTGATGTTGCTCTAGATTTCAACAGAATATTAACACTTTTTTAGTTTCCAAATTATTAATTTAAATACATATCTCTTTTAAAAAGCAAGACTACTGAAGTTATTTATAGTATTTTCGTGACCTATATTTCTATAAAAAGAAGTTATACGATAAGATAAGGGATTTTTTGAATGCAGTAAACCCTCTCATCAGATTATTCTATCTCATTTGATCTTTTCTTTGGAAACCAAACTTTAAACTTCATTTTTACACCCACAGATGCCCTCCACTTGAGGTGAGGAAAAGTGAGCTGAGCTTGTTCCTCAACTGGGGAGCCTCCAAAAAGCAGACCATGGAATTGGGCTCGAATTTCAAAGGTCGCAGCTGGATCGTCGACCTGTTGGCCATCTTTTTTGGCATCGGCACCTGGCTGGGCGTCAATGGAACCTTTATACAACTACCTCTGCTGGTTGACGAAGCCCCGGAGGGTTGGAGTCTGCCCTCGTACCTCAGTGTGATGGTGCAGATCGGAAACCTGGGTCCCCTGCTCTACACGGCCATCCAGAAATATTCGCCAAAGAAGCTGAACGATGGCTGGACCATCCATGGAGTGCTCCTAGTGGGTGCCATCTCCTGCCTGATGACCGCATTCTTCTACAACCGAACGGCTCCGGTCGGCGGAACGGATCACAGTGTTGCCCTTTTCGTGCTGACATGCTTTACGGCTTTGAATGCCTGCACCAGTTCCGTGCTCTTTATGCCCTACATGGGTCGCTTCAAGGAGCAATACATGGTCACCTACTTCATTGGCGAGGGACTGAGCGGGCTGCTGCCCAGTGTAACAGCTCTGATCCAGGGCATCGGTGAGAGTGGCGAGTGCACTTTGGTGAATGTAACCGAAACCGGAGATCCGATCTACGAGCTGCAGAAGACACCGCCAAGGTTCGATACCCGGGTATTCTTCCTGATCCTCTTCGCTCTGATGGTGCTCAGCTATGTGGGCTACACCCTGCTCAATTCCCTGTCCGTGGCTAGGAGGGAATATGCCGAGGTGACGGTCACCGAGGGCAACAAGTACGTCTACGGAGAGGCGGACAACCAGCAGCAGGCTGCCAAAGTGGAGAAGCTCACCAAGGGACAGTACACTTACTTGCTGCTCCTGATCGGCGCCATCTCGCTGTTCAGCAACGGAATGTTTGGCAGCATTCAATCCTATTCCAGTGCCCCCTACGGGTCCAATGCATACCATCTGGCGGCCACGCTCAGTGTGATCGCGAATCCTGTTGCCTGCTTCATGGCCATGTTTCTGCATTTCACATCGCTACGTCTCATCACGATACTCTCCATATTGGCGGGCCTGCTGACCAGCTACGTCTTCACCACAGCAGCCCTGAGTCCACTGCCACCGCTCCACGATCAAACCGTCGGCGCCGTGCTAGTGGTCGCCGCCTGGACCCTGCTGGTGGGAATCGTTAGCTACACAAAGCTGGGCATCACCACCGTAATGCGAGCGCAGGGCGGCCAGTCGCTGGTCTGGGTGGGCGCCATCACTCAGCTGGGCTCGGCGATCGGTGCGGTGGCCATATTCTTTGCCATTAACTACTCGAATCTGTTCCAGGCCGCGCAGACCAGCTGCTGACACCACATCCAGGGATGCAGCGTGATTTTATAGATGATTTTACTGTATAGTAGTTTAGTGTGTGATATTTTCCTATTCCCACTTGTATTTCCATCGTCACAATGAAGACAATACCTGATGATGCCTGAATGGCGAGTTTAATAGTTCTGACTGTTGGAGGCAATATACTGCGAAGCATGGAGGGGGCTCAAAATATTTAAGCATTTACCTCTGTATATATTTAAGCTATGCTGAAAAATAAATTAATTGTTGTAATAAAAAAGATAAAAGGGTTTTTATCTTTGGGAATATTTGACTTTGATTTTTGATTTTATTTTTTACGAAACCTTTACCTTTAAGCTCTTTAGAGTATTTTGGAATAAACATAGAGAGCGTAGAGTAAAAAGTGTCATAATTCCTACGCATATACAGGCCATTATAACAAGTATACTTCGGTTCTTAAAAGCAAAACCTCTACTTGCCAGAGCTAAATAGTTTTCATATAGTTTTATTTTTTTAGGCTCATGAGTTTAGGGGCGGGGCACACTGGCTTACAGCCAAGGGGCTTCATACAGACTGAGCTAATAATTGTATATCTACTATTTATTTATATTTATATATGTACATTTTATGCTGCAGTTTTCGAGTGATATTTTCTTTGTATCCTTATCCTCGATATACTTCAGAAATACTGAAATTAAATTAAATATATGTATATATAGTACATTTGCTTACAATTAGGGGCTTTTTTACTTGCTTGGAATTTTAGAATACTGTTAATTTTATTATTATCGTGGCTCACATGCTTTTACATATAGATTTAAAAGAATAAATACTAGGTAAAAATGGAAAATGATGGCAAATTAAGAAAATTGTACTCAGTACTACTGGTAACCAAAGATTTATTTTAAAAGATATTGTATCTTGTTTTAATGAGATAATAAAAAATAATATGATAAACTATAATGCTTTTGCTTGCTTTGCTTTTATTTGTTTTACATAATACGAATATTATAATATATTATATTATTATTATATATATATATAATAAAAATAAATATCAAGTAATTAACTATAAATATTTCAAAATTTTTTATATGTGAAAATATTGCTTTCTATCACAACTCAAACCTTGTAAAAACCGGACTAGGATTTTGTCAGAAGTATTATTTAAAAAAAAATATTTTAATAAGCGTGAATTTAATATATTATTTTGTTCCCCTAAGCCCAGGGTGAGGCCACTGTTCGCCCGGTCTCGACCCACTGTCGCTGGCTGGGTGAACAGCTGTTTTGTTGGTTTCTCGGTTTGTATACTTTCTGAAAAACATTTTGATTAGGGGAGCGAGCTGCGGTGATTAAACCAGTCCGTCGCAGGTCCGATTTCGTGG
>VNJV01010630.1:0-10422 GCA_008042635.1 Drosophila nikananu
TTTTTTTTTGTGGGACAAACGCTTCCAAATGTCTCCTCTTATGATAACTACACGTAAAATATATGGACAGAACTATATACCCAAATGGAGGAGGAAATTGGGAAACGTTAAGCGCACACGGGCAGAGGGGGAAGGGACTAGGAGTAAGTATGCAAAAATAAGAAGAATTTTAAATGAAACCCGAAACAGCAACATCAGCATGCGAGTGTGTGTGGAACGCTCGATGCATGCAAATGTGGAGTGTTCAGTCTCTCGTCCTGCGTCCTGCGTCCTGCCCTGCCAGTGGCTTCGACTCGTTCGAGTGGAGACACAAAGCATGTAAACATTTAAGTATGTGATGCAGAGCGAGCGCCTGCGATGCGCAGCATATGAAAAGGGACATTTGAAATGCTTTCTGATTTTTGTCATACAATGGCGTCGCCTGGACCCATCCCCTTCCGCATCCGGGCCCGCCGAGGGTGCATTTGCATAAGCAACTACCACAACAAGTGGGTAGCGGAGACAACGCCAGCGGGGCTGGAGTTTGGCGAATAAAAGTTATGCTTCAAACGCACACAATTGCCATGAATAACAAACGGCAAAGCCAACGAGGCAAAGGCAACGGGAAATTCCCTAGCCAGCGGCCGGAGCTGATCCGTAATGAGGCACTTTGGATTGGTATGCAAACGAAGTCGCCGAAGGTAGGAGAGCCACAACATGGTCCACAATGGCCATAACAAATGGCCACAAAAGGACTCTAATTCAAGGTGGCCAACGACCTTAAACTTTGCCTATAAAACTAAATAAAAATTTCCGTTGAATAAAAACTTTTGTTGTGGATAAATAGAGATAATTGATTTGATGCTAAGCACTTAATTGAAGATTTATTTTAACCTTTAAAATTTCATATAAATGGATAACCCATTAATGTTTTTATTTAATTTTTAAATTGTAGCTAGCACTCCACCTCCTATGTTAGTATTAGATTTGATAACTATCATATATTGTGTTATCTTATAAATACAAATATTTTGAGAATAAATTTAAACTCAATTTTGCAATTAACTTGTTAGAATTTTTCTAGGAACGCGTAAAAACGTGTATTTTTATAGGTCACTTTGAATTATATTATATTTGAAAATTTTTTCACGCATCTAAGCTGGAAAGTATGCATAAATTGGCTTAGTAAATAGATTTTTCAACCTAAAACCCCTGCATTTATTTTTATGAAAAAATACATACTGATATTGGTATTGGATTTAACATGAACGGGAAGACAAAAGAGCAACAGGGAATTTAAAAAATGTCACGCCGCATCAAAAAGTGGCCGTGGAGTGACAGCAGAAAGTAAATTAATTAAAACAAACAAAATGTATTTGTTTTGGGTTTTTTTCGCCAGGATCCGCAGAGGGGGCCTAACAGTATTTTCATGTTTGCGCTGGCATGAAATCCAATTGAGCCGCACCGCCAGTCCGCCAGTCCCCCAGTTCCCCAGTCCGCTCCCGTCACGCACTTTCGATTAAAAGTTGCGCCGGCCAGCGTTCTAATCAACGGCGAACAAAGAAATGCCGTCTGGGGTGCTGTTCCCATGTCCTGTGACTCCTGATGCCTACTCCCCGTGTCCCCCAGTCCCCTTGTCCAGGGGCAACTTTCATTATTGACTCGTCCCGGCCAGGGTGTAAATTACATTCGCCACATGTGGAGGCCAAAAGAACAACACTTAATTGAACCGCAGGACGCGCCACGCATATGATATGAGCTCGCCCCGGCCAGGACACGTCGGTGCGGTGTGCGTGTCCTAGTTTGTGTTTGGCGAGACTTTTGGCCAAGTTATGAGTTTAATCAAAATGTTTATAAACTAGGGCCATCGATGGATGGGCCCACTGAGCCGCTGTAATTACCTTGTTATCCTTCTGCCAGGAGCACGTGCCGCGCTTGTCGATAACTTTGCATGTGAGCAGCGTATCCTGGGCGGGATTCACCTCCGTGTACTTGGGCTGCTCCGAGAAGCGCTGGAAGGACTCGGTTCCTGCAAAAAGTCAAGAGAGAAATGTGGCGGTGAGACACTTGGCAAAGAGTAAAGGAGAATGGGAAGCGAAAAAAAGGAAAATGGAAAATGGAAAATGCTGGGTCGGGTTGGTCTGTCATTAACATAAACTACTTCCGCTGCGCATGTAAGTATGTAAGCCGTTCCGTAACCCTTCTACAAAATCACTCGCTGCATTTGTCACGCCCTCACACCCGCACACCCGCACACCCAGACAACGCGGGCAATTATGGACGCTTCGCAGGATGGCGGCCATTTGCTTATCTCCACCCCTCCCCAGCCCAGGATGTGTGTGTTAAGGGAGGGGCGCTTCTTTCATTATCATTCGGCGGCGTCGCCCTTTTTATTTTATTTTTGTACGCGCTGCGGAGAATTTATGTTAATTGCTGGCATGTTGAATATTTTCTCCGCACTTGCACTCAATTACACCAATTACAGGTGGAAAATTACACGCGCTGCTTGCTCAAGATAATGGATGTGGGCCCCGTGGGTAGCGGAAGGCGGGGCCCACAACTTTGGGTTGCCTAATGATAAGGGCGCCGTGAGTAAGGACCTTCTCGCAAATTGCGCCTGCGAACAAACTACTTGGGGATAAGACGCCTGTTCGCAAGGATATATGTACTTGCTTGTCGTCATTGGATATACAGTGTTTAATTAGATAAAGATTCTTAAAATTCAAGTATCTTGCTTAATTTATGTAATAAAATACTCAATATGAAATGCAAACTAAAAGAACTTTGAAACTCTCAAAGCAAACTTTCTTCCCTGAAGCTATTTATTATAATTTCATTATTTATATTCAGTAATAGTCCCAATGACGCATGAATCTTGTAAAGGCTTTATTAATAAATAAATAAACTCCATAAATATTTATTTACTCTTGAAATAAAAGGTCTTAAATCAAGAACACGACTTCCTACATTTTTTGGCCAGCTTAAGGCAGCGGCTCACGGCCATGGATTTGCTTTGCTTCGAAGGCAGGAGGTCAAGGATTAATTGAAGCCTTTTGGCTTTTTAATTGCTGTTTGCGGAGCCAGTCCGCACTTGTCATCGCTCACAATGGGCCACCGCCGCTTTTCGGCTTTTGTTGGGCTGTCAACTTGTGCCTTTCATGCGTGCTTGGGGAGTTTTCCCCGTGGAGTTGGAGAGCCCAGGGTCCTGGATGTGGCAACAAAAAATAGCATTGGTTCGATTGCGTGCGTCGGCCACACGTGACTGCCGTTAGTCCGTCGAGTTACCGATTTTCCGAGTTGCCCGCTTTTCCGCAAACTCCCTGGAAGTGAATGCGTATGAGTGTGGGTGCACGGCAACATTCGCTCACGCAATGATTTATTACGCGTGATTGGCGGGATTGCCACTTTGCTGCCTTCCTCCGCCGCCTGGTTACGCTTTTATCGGGCTTTGTTTAAATTGGCTTTGTATTTCAATTATACAGCCGAGCGTGCCGCATTCAGATACCTGATTCGCCGTTTTCCGCTGCATTTTAAGTGCTGATTTGTGCGGCCTAAACACTGCGCGGAATTCCAGAAGAACTGCTTAATTTCTGCGTGACCAAACCAGAGCCGCTTCACTTAATTGAAACGCATTGAAATGTAAAGACCGAAACCACTGGCAAACAAAAATAAAGCAATGCCGCAGCAGCGGCGAGAGTAAATACAACAGACCGCCGCCTATTTGCACGGTAAATAAAAATATTAAAAATAAATAAGCTGGAGCAAAGGAAATTTGAGCCGCAAGGGGAGAAACTTCGCCGACGCCCCTTTTGGCCAAGGCAAACAGACAGGGATCCGTAGCCAGCTGCGATTGCAGTTTTAGCTGCCCGGACTCCTGCTCCCCGATTCCCGGGTCCGCAGCTTCAAGTGCGTGCCGCTGAGTGCTGCTTACAGGATTGTTTCAGCTCTTGCTCCTGCTCCGGCCCGTGCTCCTGCTGGTTGGCTCGTGCCGTGAAGTGGCGTTGTTGTTTAGCCAGGTCCTGTGTCCCGGCTCCGTCCACTCTTTCTGGCCTTCTCTTCTGGTTCCTCTCCTTGCCCTGGGAGCTTACGTGTCTGTGCACAGCCAGCCAGGATAACAATTACTCTAGTGGCATGTGTACCATCCAGTTTTTCGCTGGCTGTTGGCTATCTTATCTGATGGATTTTGGAGATACCCTGCATGTCAGGACAACTGCCCTACTAGTTACTCGTGTAAGCATTATTTAAGCAATAAATTGTATATTTACTATGTATCTGGTAATTTGTTAAGATATGATTGTTTAGATATAAGTAACAGCAGGTAAAACTAGTTATATAATATCCCATTAAAGTCAAGCAACCCTCAGTCTATGGGTTTAGCCGATGTTCCTCGATTCTGAGTGCATATTTACAATCACTACAATTTATTAGCGCTTCAGATCGATTACGTGACTATTGAGCTTTACTATTTCAAGCCATTCTCCTGTGTACATATACAGGGTATTGGGATTTTCGATTTGCATTGGTGTTTCGTAGATTCAATGGTTTAGCGGTTAAACGCTTTGAATGCTTGTTTAAATACATTTTTCGGTGTTCTTTTCCTCTCTCGGGCTCTGCGCGCTGCGTGTGCCAGGCGGAATTTATTGTCCACCCGCTCCGCCCATCGCTTTCCACTTTCCACTCTCCACTTTCCGCTTTTCCGGCTCTCGACGCTCTCGAATATGTCAGACGCACATTTCGGTGTACCGGCCCCGCTGCTCCGTCATTCCTCCGGCTGTCTAGTGCCGAGCAGCTTTCCCTGCTGCCGCTGCTGCTGTTTACTTTTGATGATGCATTGCAGCGTAATAATTTCACGTAGACGTCCACGGCACGCAACAAACGACAAATGGCCAGGGGACTAGAGTGGGTCGAGTGGGTCCAGTGGGTCTAGAGGGTCGACTGGCCGCGGCCCCGCTCCGAGCATCTGGTCAGTTATAAAATGCTGTTTGGGCTCGGCGGCATTACTCATACGCAACGTGGCCCAGGGTTTTTCCTCCGTCGCTTGACTCTGCAAGAACAGGCACAGAAGCAGCACAAAATTTAAGAAAAATTCCCAATGGCAGTCGAGGGATTCACCCACACACAGCGTTTTCCCCGCTCACCTACCTCACTGCGCCTTTGTCGGCAATCAATGAAAGCAATTTGCGAATCTCTTGTGCCATTCGGAGACATACAAACGAGCTCAAGGACACACACACACACAAAAAGCCGAGGGGAGGTATTGGCAGTTGCGATGAAAAATCTTGTATGCAAATCAAATATGCAAGATGATTTGTAAATTTTTCCAAATGTATTATATAAAGCGCCCAACAACGACAGCAACACAAGGGAGAAAAGGAAAAGGGAGTGCCCAGCCGCAACAACAGGATTCTCCGGCTTAAACTTTTTAAACCTGTTTCGCATCATCGACCCAGCCGCCTTCTATCCCTCGAAGGTGCTAAGCAAACATGCAAGCGGTGAGCCGTGAGCTGTGAGGATTATAAAAACTGGCGAAGAAAGGAGGCAGAGCAAGCGAAAAAAGGATATCCCCGACAAACATCCCGGCATCCCGGCCCCAGTTCCCCGGAAAATCCCATTCCACCCACCATGAGGGCCCGTTTCTTTGCCTCGCATGTTCGCATGTGTTAAGCTTTTTGCTTTCGCCGCCGCCGCTCCCTCCCCCCAGCCGACCGACCGCCTACTTAGGCATAATGATATATTTAGCCTGCCAAGTGATTGTTATTTGATATTCAACAGATTTCTGCTGTTCGCCAGACTTCGTGTCTCCCTTTTCGGCTATTGTTGAGGTTAAATCGATGCGTGCTTGTGTTATTTCATAAGTTCGTCCAACATCCTCGAAGGCTTAGAGCAATTCGGGTTCAGCTTAGGCCAACGTTGCGTATGCGTAACGCCTGTCAAGTGCCAGCCAGCTGACCGGCCCGGTCTGCTTCGGTCGTATGGAAAGTGATTTGTAAACTGGCTAAGCTAACCCCTCTTCAGATGTCACTGCCCCGCCCATGCTGGATATAGACAATGAACGACACGTTTTGTCGCTTACATTTTTCATATTTTCATAGCTCATTGACTGGCACGCGAAATGGCTTGGAACCGTTCAACCAGCTGGCTTGTCCTGGCCCCCTGCCACTTGGGCCCTGCTGCCACTCCTGCCACACTTGCCGCTCTCCCACTCCAAGTTTGCCCTGTTGTTTGACACTCGAAGTTTATGCATTTATTTGTAGCAGTGGCAGGCAGTGGAGCTGATTTATCGCATTGTACTCGCTCCCATTGTAATATTTGCGTCTGAGAGCCCCACTCGAGCCGGGGCGAGTGTGTGTGCGGATTCATATGGCAGTCAAGTGGCCACTCGAATTTATGTATGTAATTTTTATATAATATGTAGGACCGCCTTCAACTGCAGTCGTCGCACAGTTTCATTCGCCTTTATGGCCCACTTAGCACCATTAATGTCTATGGCCATCGATCACGAAACTAGGGGTTGCCCTTTAAATCCATTCCGAATCCCCAAACGAAATAGCCCGCCGCAGTCGAGTCGAGTGTTTTCCGGGCTGAGCTCCCTAAATATGCAAAAAGGGGTTTTTTCCGCGGCAGGCTTTTTCCTACCTGTCGCATGCGAGGCAATTAGGAGCGGAAAGCGGTCAGGGCACACCAGGATAGCGAGCGGCGGATAGGAACCCAATCGGAATTGTGACAAATAAGCGGCACTAACAATTCATTTAGATAAATCGTACAAATATTGCCAAGGCCGGGAGTGGCGGCCTTACCATTCGTGAGGCCAATTAAAAAGGTTCTGGCCCAAGAAGGTTCAACTTTGTTGCAGCGGCAATCAGGGCTGCCATTCAGCCCACTGATTATGGTCATGACAAACAATGACGGACCAATTCCAGGCCAGCCCTTGACCAGCCAAACACCGACTTTGCCTATTAATTAAACTGATTAAATTGCACGTAGCGTGTGGCTGGCACTTCAATTGATTGGCTACCAATCACAGGCGGGCCGAGAATTTGCCTGGGCCAGGACCAACACTTGTCCAAATTAATACGGCTTGTCCGTCCGAGCTGTAATGCTGCTAATCAGAGTCGTAATAATAATAATCATAATCATACCAAAGGCGAGCGCAAATTGAATTATTTCATTAGGTCCTGGGCGATGTTTGGCTTGGCTGCTGATTGAGTAGCTTCTCAATTGATTGATTATACGCACTTACAGCTGTCTCCGCCAGATTCCCCGTTCCACAGAACAAAGCTCAGCTGGCTGGCTGCACTCTAATATGCTAACGGGTTCTTTAAAACGTATAGCATTCGAAACTCCCCGCTCACCGAACTCGGCCAGGACTTGAGCACGTTGTTCCCATCTCTCTGCGAACTCCGTCTCCTCCCCGGGGTTGTGTTCACTTTGTTGCGCGTCTTTTGCAGGCACTTAATGCGCCGCTCCACCATGGAAAACAATGCACCGAGTACATGGCACACAGGACACTGACGCTGGCACAGAGACTGGCGCGCTGGCGAATTTTAGCACGGAAGCGGAAGTCATTGTTGTCGCACAATGGCGAACGCGTCGCAATTATAATAATTTTGATTGCACGTCGCCAGCTCCGCCAGCCTCGCCAGCTTGTTATGCACGGTGGTGCAGTGGTGCAGGATCCTGCCTGAATTATGCAGACTGACAGGCAGAGAAGCCTGCGGGGGATGAGGGACACACACGTGCCTCGCTTTTTGTGTCTGCTCGCGTCGCTTTTATGGATCTTTTTTAATTACGAGTGCTAGACGACATCGTCGAATGGAAGTGGAAGTGGCAAAAAGTGAGCCCGGTGAGTTGAGCCACTCCGCCTCGCACAGCATCGTCCTCGGCAGGATAACGGCCATCTCATGTTGGTTGGCAATACCCAACTAATTAGCTACACAAATAAGCAATTAAGTGGGAGGGGCGGCAGTTGGTGGTCACTTAATTACACAAATTATTTGCCGCAAAAACCTCAAGCTCTCCAGCTCCGACTCGAGTGCACTCGAGGCTATCGTGCAGCTAACAAAGCAGTCTCCATGTAAAGGGGCGCCTTGGATGTGAGTAAATGTGTCCGGCGACTTGGTCCTTGGTCAGCAGTTTGACCATCGGAAAGAAGGGAAAACAATTTTCTTGAAAGCTTTGATTTGACTAAGTAAACTGGAAGATCCTGGAGAGCCGCAGAGAACGAGCGAGCGTACTGGTAGTCGGGAAAGGATACAGTAGAAAGAAGACAACTATCATTTGCTTTTAATTTGACTCGAGGGCGTAATTAAAGAAAAATGCCAAGGCAAGCCAAAGTCCTTTGATTGTCAGTCCGGGGCGTCCGGGGCCTCCGGTTGCTCCTTGCCAGTCAGTTGCTCGAGTCGGCAGGAAATGCAAATCAGGACAGGACCCACTCCACGGCGGAGAAACAAACACGGAGCCCAGAAGGATTTGGCAGCAGCACAGACGCAGGGAGAGGTAGAGAGAGCGAAAGCAAAGAGAAGCCCCGTAATACGTTAATTGTTTTAAGAAAACAGGCTGAGACTGCATGTCTTAAAGGACATAAATCCCGTTTAACCTGACGCTGCAAAGCCAGACACATTGGCATCGCTGTGTGGAGTGGAGGAGAAGCCTGGCTGGCACAGTCCTCGAGCTGGCACATAAATTCTGCTCCTTTATTCCAGTTGCATAACATGTCCTGCGACACCGACAAAAAAAGGAACACAGTGAAACCACCCGAAGACAGACCGACAGTCGTGTTATATATAACGGCAACTTTTGCTGCTGACTTGAGTAGAGAGATGCCAGCGGGACAGGTTCGAATGGGTTGTACTTTTTCCTAAACAAGATTCACCCGTATTAAAGGAATCAGGTAATCTATTCTGTCTGAGGTTTTTCCTACACAAAGCCAAGAGAAAATGGTTTGCATAATAAATTATATTGGAATAAATGTTGATTATTTGAAATCCTTCTGAAATAATATAAGCGAAACTTCAATGGTTCATTTAAAGGATTGAAACCCAACTTGCCTGCAGGCTAAGCATACCCCGGTGTTAGTTACATGTAATGTGCATGTGTTAAAAAAGTGCCAAAAAACTAACAAGTTAAAAGGAGCGAGGCAGCGTGATGGGGAGGACACGGACAGGACTTGGAGAAGCAGCAGCAGCAGACGAAGTTATGCAAAGTCAGCAGAGGACATTGACATGCGAGGAGGTCTGTGTGTGAGTGCGATTCAATTTGCAGTTGTGACACTGCAGCCAGGAGCAGAATCGCCCGCACCCAGGACTCGTATGCAGAACATACAGTCGAATTGCCATATTTCATCTATGACTTTTATGACTTTTCCCTTTATTTTCCGAGTCAGAGTTGAAGTTTTCGGAGCACACTCCATGAACTGTCCCGCAAGTTCCAGGCGGATTTCTAGGCGAGATTCGCCTCGATATCCCCCACGCACTGGGTGAAGTAATCCCTGGCCAATCGGCACTCTGCGCTGTCCACGTAGAATTGAGCGGGACACTTCTGCATGGCATGGATTCGCACGCAGATGGTTAGCTGCTGGGCGAAGGGATTGCAGGATTCCTCGATGAACTCGATGTCGGGCAGGTGGAGCGTGAACCGTCCGCCGTGCATCGATCGGAACACCTCGCACTTGTTGTACGCATCCACCATGAAGGGAATCGACTCCAGTTGCGGCTGGGGCATGATGGTCTTCAGGTTGATGTGGATGTTGGCCAGGTCCAATCGGTAGGGAGGATCGACTTCAATGTACCCAGAGCTGATGTAGTTGCACTCCTCCACGCACTATTGGAGATTAGATATAAGCAGGCACGCTGTTGCTTCTCCGCTCACCATATTGATTGTGTAGAGCTCGGCAAAGTTGAACTTCCGATGATTGGGCAATTTGAGGGACCTCCGGCACTCTGTGATTCCCTTGTCCAAGCTGGGGCGTGTTAGTTGACAGCATTTTATCGACAAGTCCTGGAGGGATTCGTGGTAGTGATAGCATGTTTTATTGGCTTCTGTTCTTACGTACTGCGGCCTTCTTTCTCTCCGACTGGCAGTTGATTTGGCAGTAAATCAAAGTGTAGTAGCAGATCAATAGCTAAGGACAGAGGGAATTCTTCTAGTTTCCTGATCAGTAACTATAAGTTTCTTCAACTCACAAACAGAAATAGAACCAACGAACCCAGCGACATCTTAAAATCAACTGATTCCTAACTCACTCTGCTCCAAATGAGTCGCAACATTTCACAATTAAAATAAGCTTAATTGAGCCCAGAGTGACATTAATTATTAAGTGGCGTTTTTGACGCTTCCGTGAACACCTCGGTGGAAAAAACCCTCCCACCTCCAGCTCCACCTCCACGATCCACGTGAAACATTCATGTGACCGCTGACAAAAGTGCAATACAATACGGCTGAGCC
>VNJV01010634.1:0-29433 GCA_008042635.1 Drosophila nikananu
ATGTAGTTTAGGAGCAGCTACTAGGAAAATATTTAATATTTCTCTTTGAAAATTTATTAATTTTTTCATTTATCTATTTATTTAGTATGAACTTCGGCTGGAGGCTACACGAAATCGCAAAAACAACTACACCACCGTTGTGATCAACGTTCGTGATGTCAACGATAATCCACCGGTTTTCGATCGTCAAACATATCGCACACAAATCACCGAGGAAGACGATCGCAATCTGCCCAAGCGCATTCTGCAGGTAACTAACCCCCTCAATATAAACACCTCAAATTGGGTTATTTTTATACCCTTGAAGGGTATTAAAAATTTTATTCAGAAGTTTGCACCGCAGTAAAGGAGATATTTCCAACCTTCTATTCGTCTGCCCAAATTTCAGATCAGAAATCGCGAGCTCCTTCAGTGTTTTTTTATCGTTAAATGGCTTAAACTCAACGGATTTCAGTCTGGTTTGGTTTTTTCTTCTTAGTTTTTAATGGAGAACATTTCTTCATTTAAAACTCAATTTCTAATTTTTGGCCAATTTTTGACAATTTTTACGATGTAACCCCTTTCATTTTTTTAACAAAAATAGATCAATTTTTTTCTCAAAAATCTGAAACTTTTCAGTGGTTTTTTGATTGTAATTTGGCATAAACTCAACGGATTTCAGTCTGGTTTGGTTTTTTCTTCTTAGTTTTTAATGGAGAACATTTCTGCATTTAAAACTCGATTTCTAATTTTTGGCCAATTTTTGACAATTTTTACGATGTAACCCCTTTCATTTTTTTTAAACAAAAATGGATCAATTTTTTCTCAAAAATCTGGAACTTTTCAGTGGTTTTTTGATTGTAATTTGGCTTAAACTCAACGGATTTCAGTCTGGTTTGGTTTTTACTTCTCAGTTTTTAGTGGAGAACATTTCTGCATTTAAAACTCGATTTCTAATTTTTGGTCAATTTTTAATAATTTTTATGATGGTTGATGTTTTTTTTTTTTAATGGGTACATTTTTGTTAACTCTCGTTCTTGTTCATCTGAAAAATACAAAAAAATTAAATGATTTTCTTATTGGGAATCGAAGATCCGATTAAAAGTGCTGCCTACTTTTCAGGGCAACATTTATCGGCTTCACGCAGTTTAAATATTGGCACCGCAGAGAAAATACAATACAATACACACAATACACGCAATTTGCATAAAAAGCCAAAAACTGAAACAATAAAAAAGAATGGCAAGCCGAAGGCAAACAGCAGGCTGGGAAAGTGGGGAAACTCAAGTGGCAAACGGATAGCACCCCCAGAATGTGATTGGGAAAGCGGAGAAAATGCGGATAACCAGCCTGGCAAAAGGGAAAAGTTCTCTCCGTTCGCTTGTAGCAATTCAGCCGTAAATACAAATAAATACTCATTCATTAATAATAACGTGATAGTTGCGCAACGGCCCTGCACACACATAAATACATACATCAACTTTATGTATCCGCATTCGTATAAGGAAAAACACTCACGCCGCGTGTATATATCTCTGTACAAGCGACTTTTATTCAAGCAATAATTTACCAGCACAAAGAGCCGAGTACGAGGAAAAAAACTGTATGGCTACATAAAAATTTGAATACTCTTTTAACGGATGCATTAAAGAAAATGTAGTTTCCCAGTAAATGTTTGGTTATTTGACAAAATGATGAAAACCACAGCAAATGAGGAGATGGATTCTTAGAGGAAATCCTTAATCGCTTTTTTATCCTAGAATACATATAATATTCAATCCCTCAGGACCTCTCTTAATTCAATTGAATTAAATTCCGTACAAAGAGCATGCAATTTCTGCCAACTTGCTGGTTTTCACTTTAACATTAAATACAAATTAAAATTGCACAGCTCAACGAGCGCTTTCTTAACCGATGCGAAAGCAAAAACAAGGCGATTTTTTAATTACACATTTATGGCGTGGCAAAATGCTACAGGAGGCAGGCCTTGTCCCGGCTGGCCGCATAATTGACGATATTTTCACATATATTTATATAGTATATCTCAGAATAAAATGCGTTTGCCGTCGCCGACACCTTTGGACCCAAATTGATTCTCGCGAAATGCAAATATTTTTATGTAAAGCGTTGCACTTGGCAGGAATATATGGCAAAGGCTTTTCAATTATAACCGTGAATGGAGGAGCTTGCTCTGGGGGCGGGAATGTGCGAGGACAATGGAACGCAGGCACTCGCAGGCACGCTTCCGCCCCCGAAACGGGGCGGGGCAATAATAATGGGCACAATGATGGCACGTAGACAACTCTTTTGTCATATCAAATTGTGTTGAACATTTAACGTAAATTGTCGCATTGTGAATGTGCGGGAATGGGGGATGTCCGGAAACGGTGGAGCGCAAAATGGGGCTGTGGGGAATGGCAGGCACTTAACACGTGACGATGATTTAATGGACCAAGGACCCAAAGGATATTGCTACAAGTTTGCCTGTAATTGTCAGTTGAAACCCGCTTTTTTCCCCATTACAATAGAAAATGGGTTGCACACATGCAGGACTCATGCATAACTTGCTTTGTTTTATAGTCTGCTAACTCCACTTTGCCAGAGAGAAAAGGATGCTCAGTTTCAAAGGGACGAACTGAACAAGGCAATTATTCCCATTTAGTTACATTACTCTGTTTTTATCTGCATTGGCAACAAAATTTGCACATTGCATTTTACTCACCATTTCTCGGGTATTTAGCCGCTTGTTAAAAATGGATTACGAGTGCTTGGAGTGCATTTACACACTTACTTATCATTCGCATTACTTTCTCATGGAAATATCCGAGTGTGGAATTTATCTCAATTTATGGCAAAATATTTTTAAGGCTCTGCAGATTACAATTGCTCAATTGTTTTCCATTTATTCGATTTAATTCCACTCTCATTCAGCCCAATCAAACTCGATGGCCATCTGCCTACGATCAAATATTCCAAGAAAATGCCCCTAAATGCTGATTTCATTTACTAACCGCAAGGCCGAAAACGAACAAAATAAAAATAAAACAATAAAACAAAAGAAAACCCCAAATCCGATTGAATAATTACATAAATCTCTGTAATATTAGCATTTCGTTCTCCATTCTTTTTTTGTCCGCCTGAAAATATTTTGTGGCCATCGAGGGGAAGCAAAAAATAAAATGGGCAAAAAATAGGAGAGTAAAAACGAAATCGAAGCATAAATTTACAAGCAATCTGGCTGGCTGGCTAGGCCACGCCCACTGTCCAGATTTTTGCAGCCTCCCCCCCATCGCGTAATCCTAACCCCTCTCTGCTTTTTTCCCCCATTTCAACATTCACGTTGCCCTTTATTGGACATTTAAAGCATTTGGCTCATTTGCATATTTGATTTATAGCCTCCAATATTCGTAAGCAGCGTCCAGCGAGGGCACGAAAAATCGCTTGGCCCCCCGTCGATTAGGGCAGCACCTGAAAATGATTCTGATTCCGATTGCGATTCCCTTTCTATCCCACATAATGCACTTTTTGTGACCAACCGCATTTCGCTCTCTTTTTCAGGTTACCGCCACCGATGGCGATGTAGATAGACCAATAAATATTGTATATTTCCTGACTGGCCAGGGCATCGACCCTGACAATCCTGCGAATAGTAAATTTGATATAAATCGCACAACGGGCGATATTTTTGTACTCAAGGTAAGTGTTTGTAAATTCTTTAAGAGTATTTAAGGAGGTATTGCACTCTGGAAAATGTTATATATATTTATTTGATATAACCTTAAGTCAATCAGCTTCAACAGATTCCAATTTCGAGTCCCCTCGTAAAACGGGCGTAATGAAAGCCAGTTAAAAAATGTCCCTACGCTGTCCCTTGTCGCTTTCCCCTAACAGCAAACCGTGAAAATGCACAACAAAAAAAAAAGAGGACTAAATAAGTTTTTCGTTTGTGCTTCTGCTGGAGGTAGTACATAAGCCCCGGGGGGTATTTTGGACAGAGGGAACGCGCTTTGGGCCGTCACAATTGAGCCACAGTTTATGCTCGCACAATGGCGCAGTTTATATTGTGTGACGAGTGAACAGTTAAAAATGAGAGGGTCACTGCCTTTTGGACGCCGAGTACGGCAATGGGCCCACCCTGAATTTCTGCGGGTTGGGTGACCTTGCCAAGTGCAGGTTTTGAATAAATAACCCAAAGTCCACCAAGAATGTCATCATTTTTATAGGCATTAAAAAAGTCTCCTGCACCTACTTAATATTTGCATAAAAAACAAGAAGGCAAGATTTACACAGTAAAAGGTGTTTTCATGGGTTTTAGAAATTGTAAAACTGAATAAATTGTTGATAGGAAAAGTAATGTCTGTAAAATAAGAGTGAAAACATTAAATCTTATATTATACTCAAGAGAAAATTTAAGTTGAAGGGGTATATTTAAAACGAAAAGTATAGCAAAATTGTTTAATACTTAAAGTATATTTACAGAATTAAAAAATTAAATTTAAAGAAGATAAAGGTATAAAATAGTTTTGGCTTTCCACCCCAAACCCAGCAGCAAAAAACTTTGAGTGACTTGACACCTCTGTTAATATTTATCCACAGCATCAATCGTTTCATAAACGGAAGCTCTTGAAAACGTGTTCAATATTTAACACTTTTTGTCGGTTTTTGATTTTTGTGTCATCCCCTCGCGATTGCTCGACTTTTGTAAATTGTAAAAGCTTTCGGCGCGACTCGGTGGCGTATGATTAATTTAAAACTGTGTCAAACCGCACACAGTGGACAGTGGGTGGGCCAGGCAAACAAAAAATAATGACATTTAGATGCAACAAAAAAGTGCCACTGTTGGTTGTCAGCTACATAGACACCAATTAATTTCAGACAAAGTCCATAAAAACAAGCGGGTCAAAGTGGCAGCAACGAACGAGTTGATAGCAGAGTTGCTAGCTCGGGATTATATAAAAGAGGAAGCTTATCATTAATTAAAAATTCATAGAAAAGAATTAGATTAATTATTTAACTAATAGGTTAGTGTTTTTAAATGGCATATAAATAGTTGGGAGAAAATTAAACACTTTTTACTTGACTTTTAAATAAAATTAGTAGTTATGTAAAGGGGAATTGGAAACACAAACCCTTAAAGTACCTACAGTAAAATGTTTTAAAATGATATGATATGGTATTAAATATCAAATATCATATATCATATAGTTCAAAACTAGTTCCAGTTCGAAAACAGTTGCCACCACTGCTGGACACACAGATGTAGAAGGTCCCCACTCCGCCCTGGAGTTTGCATAAAATGTTCAAATGTTGCTGCTGGCGGTCGGTTTGCTTTATTTGTTTTATTGTTGGCGGATAGGGCTCTTCCCCGATGCGATAGGGATAAAGTGGGCTGAATGGGGGTAAGTGGGCGTGGCAGCGACAGCATGTGGCATTTGTGGTTTTGACGCTCTACAACCGACCACATGTAAATGACGTTCGTCGTTCGTTATTGGAGCGCGGTTTCCTCGCATAAAATTGAGTGTAAAATCAGGCAGGAAAATGGTTGGTTGGGTGTGGGTTGGAGGGTTGCAAAAAACTAAAAAAAAAAAATAAAGGAAGGGTTGGTGAGCGGATGGGGAACTCGGCTTGGGGCTCGGAGGCTTCTTCGTTTGCCAAATGCCACTTGCCAGCTGGCTGACGGCATTTAAATTGTAATTGCACTCGCATTGAGTGTCACGTGGCTGGAATATCCGGAAAATATATTTTTTTCAGCTGGCATTAATTGAGCGAACCGGGCTTAAAGTGTGTTTGTTATGACAGCTGATTGATTGGCAAAATCATCATAAATGTGATTTGCTTTGACAAACTGAAAGCGAATAAATGCACAGAAAAATGCAAATAAATGTATTGTCGGAAAATGAGAGAATTTTATGTGTTTAAGTTAATTATTTTAAATGAATGAATCTTAAAGTCTTTAAATTTAGTTCGAGTTTAAGCCCAAATTTTAAATGAGGTTAAAGTATTTACTTTACAAATTAAGTCAATAAGGTACACAAACCTACCAAAGAAAACTATTAATTTAAAATTGAGAATTGAATAGAAAACACAACAATATAGAAGAAACATAATATAAATCAAACCCTGACTCGAACTTGATCAATAATTTATTCCATCAGGCGACTTACACGAGTATATTTCATGACAGTTTATTTTGGCTCAACCAGTTCATGCCTTCTTGAGTACAAATACACAGGCTAAGCTTTCATTTACTTCAATAAGACTACAGAATTAATTCATCGTAAAAGCAAATCGTACTTTGGACCACAAATACAGGCAAACGGAATGCCTTATATGTGTTAGCTGAGCAAGCAATGTTTAAGGGTAATTTGAATAGGGACAAAGCCAAAGCCGGGCCAAGACCGAATTGTTGACATATTTAGAGACGAACACAAAACAACAAACAAACGAAACGAACAGTGGAAGTGGAGGACATTTCAATCGATTGAATGAATGGCTTTTATTTTGTCATTGGCAATGCAATTTCGTGTGGATAACTCATTTAATGAGAAATAGAAATCTAATAACGCCTCGTGTGTAAGCCAAGCCACCGAGCCACCGCAATGCCATCAAAGCCAGGTTGCCACACAAGCACAAGCCAATGGCTGACGGCGACCCAAGGGTTTTTCGGGGGATTCTGCTCGGTTACAGTTTACCGAAGGGCATAAAATAATTTGCAGACAAACAAACAGCTGCCAATGGCTTAGCTACACTCGAAATTAATACAGACGTTCTTAAAAGAGAAGTAAATGTATATTAGGAATTTATAAAAATATTTCAAACCTTCTTTGAGCTTCTAAAGGTTGTACAAGACTTCGTTTAATGTTGCCCTGAATGCCCAAGAAAATCTTGGCTTAAAATTGGAATATGTTTTATTTTTCTCAAATATTTCTTAGCAAAAAAATTAATACTTCGAGTGTAATTCCCCTTTCCCCAGCCCCTGGACCGAGATCAACCAAATGGCAGGCCACAGTGGCGCTTCACAGTGTTCGCCCAGGACGAGGGTGGCGAGGGCCTAGTTGGCTATGCCGACATTCAGGTTAACCTGAAGGACATCAACGACAATGCGCCGCAGTTCCCGCAGGGCATCTACTTTGGCAACGTCACCGAAAACGGCACCGCCGGCAGTCCCGTGATGACCATGGCCGCCGTGGACTACGACGATCCCAACGAGAGCACCAATGCCAAGCTAATCTATTCGATTGAGAAGAACGTCATCGAGGAGGAGACGGGGGCGCCCATCTTTGAAATCGAGCCGGAGACGGGGCTAATCAAAACGGCAGTCTGCTGTCTGGACAGGGAGCGCACTCCCGACTACTCCATCCAGGTGGTGGCCATGGACGGCGGCGGCCTGAAGGGTGAGTGCCATGAATTTGTACTGGGGTTCAATCAGCCAGATTGTTTGTCTAGCTGCGAGCACCTCGAGTGGGCGTTTGATATTTACACGCTGAAATTTTGATACCCTTGGCGTGATTTGGCCATTTCTCACGGTCCATTGCCTCTGCAAGAAATTCTGGGAATAAAGGCGCCTCTTGCTTGGACACCTTCAGATGTATTTTGTGAAATATATCTATCGAATATCGATTACCAGGGCAATTACCTCAGTGACCTCATAATCTGAATACTCAAGTTCAATCAACTGGATGGCTTGTCATGCCGAGACCTTGTGTGGGTGTTAATTCACAGAAAATTGTGATGCAGAAAGCTACTTTCCTGTAACAAATAAAATCATGAATGTCCCCAGTTTCTCCCTCTGCATTTCCCTGTAATAGACGCCCTTCTGATGCACTCCGTTCTGTTCTGTTTATTTTTTCAGGCACCGGCACTGCCTCGATTCGCGTGAAGGACCTCAACGACATGCCGCCGCAGTTCACCAAGGACGAGTGGTTCACGGAGGTGGACGAGACAAATGGCACTTACATCCCGGAGACGCCCATCCTCACGGTGACTGTCCAGGACGAGGACGAAACCAACACGTTCCAGTACAAAGTGGTGGCGAACAGTGGCTTCGGGGCGGATAAGTTTGCCATGGTTCGGAATGCGGATGGCACTGGTTCGCTGAAAATCATTCAGCCACTGGACTATGAGGATCCCCTGCAGAGCAGCGGCTTTCGGTTTCGCATTCAGGTGAACGACAAGGGCGAGGATGGGCCGGGTGGCAGTGATAAGTATCACGTGGCCTACTCCTGGGTGGTGGTCAAGTTGCGGGACATCAACGACAATGTGCCCAAGTTCGATCGCGAGCACATCGAGGTCTCCATCTACGAGGACACGAAAGTGGGCACCGTGCTGGAGCAATTCCGGGCCACGGATGCCGACCAGGGAGGACACTCGAAGGTGACCTACAAGATAGTGCGCTCCACAAATCGCCGAAGGCAATTCGCGATCAGCGACAAGGGGGCCGTCAGCATACAGAGACCTCTGGACAGGGAAACCCTGGACCGGCATCACATCCAAGTCCTGGCCATAGACGATGGCCATCCGGCGCGAACGGCAACTGCAACGTTGACGGTGATCGTCAAGGATGTGAACGATAATGTTCCGACCTTTGCCCAGGATTATAGGCCCACTTTGCCGGAGAATGTTTCGGGTAGAAAAATCGTGGAGGTGGCGGCCAAGGATGCCGATGATCGTCAGAGAGGCAATGGGGGACCCTTTACCTTCCGATTGGATCCTTTGGCCAGTGATGAAATACGAGCCGGCTTCAAAGTGGAATATGACCGCAGTAAGTTGGCATTTTCTAAAGTATTTTGATATATTTTCTATAGTAATTTAGGCTCTCAGATAATTCTTTGTACTTTTTTAAAATTTTGATTCATGGTAAACTTATTTAAAACATATCTACAGTCATTAGAATTAAATTAAATTCTTTAAAAAACAGCCACTAAAAATAGTTCAATGCTAATCATTTGTCCAAGGGCAGGTCAAATCGCTTTGCATAATTAATTGTGCAAACAAAAAATAACGTTAATACGCTCACTAAGCCGCACATCTGTCATAGAAGCGAAAAAAAGCTAATGAGAAATAATCGCCAACACTTTGGAAATTTATAGAATAAAATGTTAAACATATATAATGCATTAGCTTGATTAAAAATGCATTCAATGCGATATGGCGGAGCAATTTATACTAATTACGCATCTCATTTAAGTAATTATGCAAATTAATATCATGCGAGGAGTGTCCCAACTTATTCCTTATTTATTTGGGCGTTTATACTCAGCATTTGTTTATGGCCGAATAATTAATTTAGCATTTGGAAATCAATTATTTATTTTGATACCCAAAGGCCTTTCCGCCAGGGTCGAGATACTTGACACTCAAACACGTGCCGCCAGGTCGGCAAGGCAGAATAAAACAAAAAAATATTACAAAAAAAAGGAGCACTGGGTGATAAAAACACATCAATGAGGCTGGACCCTAAAACAGAGGGACACACAAACACAAAAGGAGAATTCGCCCTGAAATACAAACTGGCTAAGCAGAAAAAACTGGACGAGAAAATTGAAAAACTTGCTGTCAATGTCAGCGACAGCATTCAAGTGACACCTCAAATTTTCTTTCATTTGATCGATTTTATTGGGTTGCTCTCTAAAGTTTTTTACCTTCTTTTTTTTGGTTTTTTGCTCGGGGTTTTTGTTTCAAATAACTCTCCCAACAATGGCTACAAAAAAGTGTAGAGCAATTTCCATTCGACAAAAGAGGAGAGTAGGAAAACTGAAAATCGAGATGGGTAGATTAATTTATTTTTTTCAAGACTGACTAAGTGAATGCTCTTCAGAGATTTTACAGAATAATATTACTGATAAAATGGGTTATTATTTAAAATATAATGTAGACTTAATGAGTGTCATATACAGTTTTTCAGTTTTTATTAAAGTCCTGTTTCAATTAATATAATTTGAACTTAGTTTCAGCAAAGCAAATCAATATAAAACAGTTCCGAAAATAATCTTTCTCCTATTTAATTACAAGTCTGAGTAAAGAATCCATGAAAGTGCACTTTATCCTCCCCAAGACTCTGGTTTTGTTTTTCAAGTTCCATTTTGTAAAAGAAAATAAAAGCCCTGAAAACCGAACGTTGATCCATTTTAGTGCGTGTACTCTTTCCTCTGGGGAAAGCCCATGAATGGAAAACACCAAATCGCAATGAAAACAAGAGCCCGGCCAACTGCATCCACTGAGATGATGCCTCCAGGCCGAGTTGTGTCCACATTTCTCCGCTCCTCGCTTCTGTGGCACTTTTCTAACAATTTCTCTATCTCGGCCCACAGTTTCCTCAGTTGGCTTTTACACTGTTTTTTCGGTTACTAACTTTGTGGCACAAACAATGCTGATGATGCTGATTGTCTGAAACATAATTCAATCACCATTACTATGCAAACAGAGTTTGGTTTAGCGTTTGATTTCGCCTTTGATTGTGTGGCAATTGCCTTGAATGAATGAACTGAATGCGCCAGAGGGTTTGGGCTTGGGTTTTGGGGTGGGGATTGGAATTGGCATTGGCATTGGCGTTGGGGTGCCGGAGCCTCGCAAGGGGGTTCGGTTTTGAATTGCAAGTTGTTTGATTTTAGCGTTTTCTGGTTAGCTTTGCCAACTGCAGCGCAGTGCATTTTGGCCGGATGCAAATTCGCCAAGAGTCCGATTGGATAGTATTACAAATGCAAAGGCATTCGAATAGTTAAAGTTTTGCTTTGAAAACAAGTCGCTTGAGGTTGTGATTAAATTTGAAAATTAGTTTAAACTAAGATCACTCGAATCACGTCTCAAACCGAAAGGATTCCTTTCGAATAACTACTGAATATATTCCCTTGTAACACAGTCGATTTTCATTACCCTTCCAGGAGGTGACAGCGGCAATGGCGTGGCTATTGTCTCATCCCTTCGCCCCTTCGATCGCGAGGTGCAAAAGTCCTATGCCATTCCCATCGAGATCAAGGACAACGGAGCTCCGGCGATGACGGGAACCAGCACCTTGACTGTGACCATTGGCGATGTGAATGATAATAAGATGCAGCCTGGCAGCAAATCAGTTTTGGTCTACAATTACCAAGGACAGTCGCAGGATACGCCGATAGGACGGGTCTACGTCAACGATCCGGACGATTGGGATGTGCCCGACAAGAAGTACTATTGGGAGGTGCAGGAGCACCAGCGATTCAAGCTGGACACGGACACGGGCATCCTTACGATGAGAGCAGGCACCCGCAGGGGTCGCTATCAGCTGAAGTTCAAGGTCTACGACCGGGAGCATGGCCAGGAGGATATTCCGGCCAATCTGAGTGTTACGGTGCGCGACATAACTTCGGAGGCTGTGCAGCAGGCGGGATCCATGCGACTGGCCCACATTACGGACGAGGACTTTGTGCGAACCTGGAACCCGGTGAAGAATCAAGTGGAGCCCTCGAAGCTGGAGAGGTTTAGGAACAAGCTGGCCGAACTTCTGTACACCGATCGCGACAATGTGGATGTGTTCAGTGTGCAGCTCAAGGAGGACGGCACTCCGTATCCCCTGACAGACGTCCACTTTGCAGCCCGATCGGCCACCCAGCAGCCGTACTTCAAGGCGGTTCGCCTGAACGGCGTGGTGCAGATGCACCGCGAGGAGATCGAGCAGGAGGTGGGCTTGAACATCACCATGGTGAATATCAACGAGTGCCTGCACGAGGGCAAGGGCAAGTGTGGCTCCGGCTCCTGCTCCTCCAAGGTGGAGCTGGGCAAGAAACCCTACACGGTGAGCGTGAATCGGACGGCTCTGGTCGGCGTCCGGCTGGAGATCAGTGCCCAGTGCGTGTGCCGGGCCAGGAACTTTACCAATCAGGATCACAACTGCAGGAGCCATCTGTGCTACAACGGCGGCCGGTGTGTGGAGACCCGAAACGGGCCGAAGTGTGTGGCCTGTCCGGTGGGCTACAATGGGCCGCGCTGCCAGCAGTCCACGCGGAGTTTTCGTGGCAACGGATGGGCCTGGTATCCGCCGCTTCAGCTTTGCCAGGAGTCACATCTCAGCTTGGAGTTTATTACCCGCGAGGCGGATGGACTGATCCTGTACAACGGACCCATTGTCCCGCCCAAGCCGGGTGAAACAGTGATCAGTGACTTTGTGTCCCTGGAACTGGAGCAGGGCAACCCCAGGCTGCTCATCGATTTCGGCTCGGGAACGCTGGAGCTGAAGGTGAAGACGAAAAAGACCCTGGATGACGGGGTATGGCATCGTCTGGACATCTTCTGGGACGCCGAGAACGTGCGTATGGTTGTGGACTTCTGTCGCACCGCCCTGGTCTCCGAAATGGAGGACGGCACTCCGCCGGAATTCGATGATAATGCGTGCCAGGCCCGCGGGCAAATTCCTCCGTTTGCCGAGTCCCTGAACCTCAATCAGCCCCTGCAGCTGGGCGGCCTCTACAGGCAGCACTTCGATCAGACCCTCTACAACTGGCAGTACGCCTTCAGCTCCAAGGGCTTCGATGGCTGCATCCGCAATGTCATCCACAATTCGGAGCACTATGACCTGGCCTTTCCGGCCCTGGCCAGGAACAGCTTCCCCGCCTGTCCGCAAACCGACGAGGTTTGCCTCAAGACCGAGCACACGGCTCGGTGCTGGGAGCACGGCAACTGCGTGGCCAGCCTGGTGCAGGCCAAGTGCCACTGCCAGCCGGGCTGGATGGGTCCGGGCTGCAATGTACCCACCATACCCACGACCTTCAAGGCCCAGAGCTATGTGAAGTTCGCCCTGAGCTTTGAGCCCGATCGCTTTTCCACCCAACTGCAGCTGAGGTTCCGAACGCGGGAGCAGGGCGGCGAGCTCTTCCGGGTGAGTGACCAGCACCATCGCGAGTATGCCATCCTGGAGCTGCGACGGGGTCACCTTCAGTTCAGGTACAACCTGAACTCCCTGCGGAACGAGGAGCAGCTCCTCGCCCTAACGGCCGTGGCCGTCAACGACGGACAGTGGCACGTGATTCGCATTAGTCGCTACGGATCGGCGGCCCTGATGGAACTGGACGGCGGGGAGTCGAGGCGCTACAACGAGTCCTTCCACTACACCGGCCACCAGTGGCTGACCATTGACAAGCAGGAGGGCGTCTATGCGGGCGGCAAGGCCGAATATACGGGCATCAAGACCTTTGAGGTGCAGGCCGACTTCCAGAGGAGCTGCTTGGACGACATCAGGTGAGAGGGTTTGGCTGAATTTTGAGGCTTTTTAGGACATACCCTAAAAGAGGCAAGGAAAGTCCTATTGACTGAAGTAATTAATATTATAAAAATAAATTCAAATCTTAGTTGTCGGTTAAATTTAAGATATGACTCTCTCTCCAGCTCAATATTTTTCCCATAAATCGGAGAGCCTCTAGCCTCCACAGTCGGTAGTTGGGCCACAAATCATAGGAGCCAGTGAGGGAGATGTTTCTGCATAAAATATTGATTCCAATTCCTTGAATTTATTTCCTTTTTTCCTTCCTTTCTGCAGGTTGGATGGGAAGCACCTGCCCTTGCCGCCCGCCATGAACGGCACCCAGTGGGGCCAGGCGACGATGGCCAGGAATGTGGAGAGGAACTGTCCCTCGAACAGGCCCTGCTCCAATGTCATCTGCCCGGATCCCTTTGACTGCGTCGATTTGTGGAACGAGTACGAGTGCACGTAAGTGTCTATTTTCAACTTTAATCTTTCCTTTAAGTCTTTTAAGGTTGCTTTCTAATTTACCCTTGATTTAATTTCAAGTTTAACAGGTTGTAATTAACTGTTTGTGATTGTAAACTGAACTAAAAGAATTCTTTTTGTGTTCTAAGAGCTTTAAATTAACTGTAATAATGTAAAATAACTATTAGTTGTGCAAAGGGATCCAGCTATACCTTTGTTATGCCAATTTGCACCCTTTTTGCACTTGATTGTTTGGTTAAAAGCAAAACCGCACCCCGACTATTTCTGAGAAAAGAAAAACTTTCCTGGCACTTTGCAGATGCAGGCAAACAGCAAATTGACTCCAAATGCAAAACAAATAATATCAATTGTCATTGGCTGTCTCCCTTTGCTCATGCAAACCAAGACACCACAGAAAAAAGTAGGTTATACAGTAAGAAAAATACAATGAGGAATGGAAAAACCAGAAACCAAATCTAGACTTAAAAAATAATTATTCTATATATAAAATCATAAGAATTTAATACAATGGGTCAGCCTTAATAAAGCTTATATTAAGAAAAAATAATAATAAGAAGAAGCTTTGAAACAATATTAAATTACTTGTTTATTATTATTATTTTTTGAGAACATACTTTAAAACTTTTCTTTTCCGTCTTTCGTATTTCAAAATATATTTTAAAATAAGTTAATAGTTTTCTTAAGTGTTTCCCCTACGAAGCATCCACATTTGCATGTCCTGGGGAATCTGGGGCACGACTCCTGATCCTCCGGCTTCTGCTCGGCAACACCTCATCGATGATGGGTCGCAGTGGCGGTGGCAGAGCACATTTTCCACATCATTAGTTTTGCGGAGTGACTCCATTTGAGACCCGACGACAGCCAGCAAGGACACCCAATCTGGCACTGCATCATGTCCCTTCGCCATCCTCCTGCCAAGAGGCAGGACCAAGGACTACTAAGCACCCCCAGCTGTGAGCTTCTCGCTCCATTTGCTTTCGGGAACAGGAACATCTGGGCCTGCTGCTGCTCCTGCTGCTGCCTTCTTTTAACACGTGTTCGCCCGGCTCGTCTTTGGTCCTTGGTCTTTCTCTTTTCGCTTCTCTTATTTTTTTTATTTAAATAAATTTAAATAGTGGCACACGTTTCGCCTTCAGGTGGTGACGTGTCATAAATTATGCTTACTTTAGCCTCAATTTCGCTGCCGGCTGTGGGCAGCAGTTAACGCAGTGCCACGCGAGGAATTTGTGTCACTCAGCCGGGACACTAAGATGTTGGACAAGGAGCTGTCCTCAATTGGAATACGAAATGACTTCAATTTAAATGTGTGCATTTGGCGGTTACCTCGTGCTTTACCTTAAAGCTTTAACTTTTTCCCCTGTTAAATTGGTTGGGCATCCTACCCGTCTAACCGAAACTTTACGCCCTTAATGCGCTTCAACGAACAGGAGGAAAGGCGAAAAACTCATGGGGAATTATTCTATTCCTCGGTTGCAAAACTTTGTGTGAAAATAAAAAATAGAAAGCTTGGACTGGCAAAGCAAAAAACATCCCGAAGGGCAGAGACTACACTTCAATTTGTGCTTTGTGAAAGAATTTATTAAATTGGGAGTACAACAAAAAATATTTCCTGTGGCTAGATAGCAACTAATAAATTTGTACAGTATATGCATATCATAAGCAACTTTATGTTAAATTAGTTTATTTTAAGTATTATAGAATATGAATATCTGTCATTCGTTCGATAAATTGTAAATAAGTTATGCCCGGCCCTAAGCTTATTTTTACCCCTCTTATTTTTCATGAGTGTAGGCGAAAAGCCCGCAGTGGCATCATAAATTTCTCCCCAACCCCAGTAATCGCCTTTTTTGAATTTGTAATAACTCTCCCCATCCGCCATTGCGACTGTTTCATTCCAGTTGCAGCGAGGGCCGCATCATGTCCTCGGACACCAAGGGCTGTGTGGATCGCAACGAGTGCCTGGACCTGCCCTGCCTGAACGGAGCCACCTGCATCAATCTGGAGCCCCGCCTCCGCTATCGGTGCATCTGCCCGGAGGGATATTGGGGCGAGAACTGTGAGCTGGTGCAGGAGGGGCAGCGCCTGAAGCTGAGCATGGGCGCATTAGGGGCCATATTCGTCTGCCTGATAATCATACTGAGTAAGTACAGAAAGCAGCAGGCCCCACTGTGCCCCATTGTCCCACTGTATCCCCCGGGCGCTAAGTGTCTCCCGAAAATTTCCCATTCATGTGTGACAATTAAGCGGCTTAAGCAGCAACATTCTTGCCTTCCACTCCGCACTCCGAGCCTTGCTCCGTTCTGTTTTCCCCTGTTAATGCAATTTGCTGCGAGGAAAACTCCCCAACGAAAAGCGGTAGCACAAAAAAAATACAGCAAAATAACGACGACGACTCTGACATCTGTTTGGACAGTCCTCCGTGTGGCCTGCACATAAAAAAAGGAGGGTTAAGGGTTAACATGGCTGGGAACCCATGCAAATCCTGTACTCCTTGCTTTATTTTTGTAACACTTTTTTACGCCCAGACAGGGGGCAATTTGTTGGTTTAGTTAAAAAATAAAAAACTAAGGGAACGGGGGCAAAATATTTGCATAGCGGCTAATTAAGCCAGGGAAAGACGAGCAAAAAACTTGTTTGTTGTCTGCAGGAGGAGACTTTCATAGATAAAAGTAGTAAATTGTGAGGGATTTGTAAACATTTAAATTCAAGTGTGTTTTTATATAAATAAAATATTTAATCAGCTTATATTTAAATATATATAATTCAAAGCTTGAAGTTACAGTGAATATATAAAAAAATATTTTCCAAAACAGACTGTTCCCCATTGCCACATTTCCCTAGGTTACTTTTACTTACTGTTCGTAATATTTAATGAAACAAACAAAATACTTTGCAGCCCGAATTTATTTAAAATGAAATAAAGAAATTATTCTGTGAAATCTGTAATCCTCTCAAGATATTTTTAGTTGGATGGCCAGCCATGCCGATGCCAGAGCCAATTAGAGCTATTTTATTGCTTCCAAAAGAAATGGCACAAAATGGAATACAATTTCAGCGAAATTCTGGGCACTTAATGGATTTTCCGAACAAGTGTTAAGTGGCTTTTGGCCATTTGGTTATTTTTCCGGCTCGGATCCCCCCACCCTTGCAGTTTCCATGCAAATGCGTTTCCTCGCACGCAATGCGCGACAATCTATTTTCGTTTCGCCGGCTCGTCTGGGATTTGAAAGGATTTTCAATTAGCGCAACATTTTCACCACGTTCCAGATTTGTTTTAAATGTCTCTCTCTCTCCCAGCCTCTATCCCGGTTCTGTGCGAATCCTGGCCCGGCCTGGCCCGTTGGCAATTTATTTTTGGCCATATTTAAAAGTGACGCTGATTTATCCTTCCGCCGCGTTGAATGGAGGCCCAACTTTAATGACTCCTCGCTGTAAGGCTGCAGCTGGGACTACAACACAAAGGCAGGCGGAACCTTAAGCTAATTAGTCGCTGCTAAGGCAGATAATTACACAGTCCGCTGCGGGCGGCAAAACAATGCCTGGAAGTGGCCATAAAACCGCTAAACCGCAAAATAGGCGCAATAAATAAACGGACGGACGGCCCAGGAGTACTTTCATCGTTGCCACCATCCGCTTGTCCTTTTTTATGATGTGAAAATATCTCAAGAACCGAAACATAAAATCTGACAGCCTCGGTACAGCACCAATTCCCAGCCATCTTGATACCCTTTAGTTTTTCGGAGAGTTGAGGAGTTTATATAGCAATGCTTATAGCAGGCAGAAGGATCAAGGCAATCAATCAGAGTTACATCATTTACATCTCTTAGAAAATATAAAATAATATGTTGAGTGCTGATAAAGAACATCCTTCAACATCAATCGTTTTAGATAAAGGTACCAGGTAGCTCATAGTCTAGTAACTCCTCCATGCTTTTGTATTCTGTTGATTTACCCCAAAGTGGCTCTGGCAGGAGGCAGAGAGGCCGCTGGAAAACACAAACTAAATAATTATCCAACATTATTTACAGTCAACGCTTTTTCATGTCCTGTCTCTGGTGCTGCTCCTGTGTAATCTGTGAATCGCTGAACTGTAGTTTAGCATAAAGTTTCAAGTGGAGCAACTACAAAGTCCCCCCGTCCGTCCTTCGGTTTCGCTACTCCTGATGAGCTGACCTGGTCAGCAAGTTCAGGCCAGCAACAAGATATTACTGGGGGTCCTTGGCTATATAGTTGAGGGCAAACAAAGGCCGTTAAAGAGCTTTCGTTCCGGCTTTTGTTCATCTTACAGGATATTTTTGGCTTTGTTTTTGCAAGTTTTTATGTAGGTTAGTAGGAGTAGATTGCTGCTGGCTGCTGCTGTGTACTTTTCGGGCTGTTTCTTGTTTTATTTTCCTGGTCGGCGGAGGTAATGTTGATTAAAGGCTGATGAATGAACAGCTTGGCCATGGCCTGCTTAGCAAAATATTGTGCAGTTTATCCTTGGCTCCGGGACTTTAAAATCGGCTTTGAGAGCAACTTTTTTATAGTGAAAATTGAAAAATTGAACAAAACTAACTCACAGCTTGGTTAAGCCAATAATTGAATTCTGGGCTTTGTTGCTGCGCCGGACTTTTGGGCACGTATCGAAATAGAAATAGTTTTTATAACTTTTCTGTGAACGAAATTATTTATTTGGCACGTTTTAAGCCTTTGCGTGGGAGTCCAATTTATTTTCTATGTATAAAAATACAATTATTTCGTATTCAAATAAGATAACTTACTTAATTAAATGGTATCCTTTTATTGCTGTTTAAAAGCTTATAAATTGCCATTGAAAATGGGATTAACTACTCATTTTTTCTGGGGATTTAGGGAATTTAATTAGAGTTACACTCGGATGTAAGGTATTTGTTATTTGCTTTATTAAATAGCAAATTGATTAAATTTTGTAAAAACTATGTTCATTTTTTTCAAAAAAACCTTCTCAAAGGACTCCACTTTAATCATACAAATATAATTGTTTGCCCTGTCAGTGCTTTTTAATTACTTTAGCTTCCCCTATTTTACCTGTACGGGGAAACTCGAGCTAGAATCAAACTTTATGAGAGATTTTCTTCTTCGATTCGTGAAAGTTTCCGGGCAGATTTGGTCTGCTTCGCTTTTAGGAGGAATTATCGAAGATTTCTGTTCTGTTTCCCCGGCTGAGGGGGCGGTACATTAATAGCAAAACTTGTGCGGGAAGATAATTTAGAAAGTTTCTCGCTTCTTTCTGCGGCTAGAGACAAATTTAATGCACTTCATGCCATGGCCAAGAACTGGCAATGAACTATTTTCGGTTCAATTCTGGAGTTTCCTTGGTTTCAGGTTTTGGGTTTCGGGTTTGTGTCCTGCTGCTGTTGCAACTTTATGCTGTAATTGTTGCATTAAACTTTCCAGCTCTGCAGTCACAGGCGAAGGACCTCTCGAGGATGCCAGCATAGTGGTTCCGGGTCGCCCACATTGACAGTCATTTGGCAACTAAGCGGATTACAAGTCGGCCAAAAACATTCACATTCCAAATGCACATTTCGAGGCATTCGTCGTAGCATGAAAAGTTGTCAAGTCCCTGTGTCCTTTCTGCGTTGGCCCTTTTACTTTAGTTTGCTTAAGTAGCATAAAGTTATTAATAAGTTTCCCTCCGCTCAACCGCTGCAACATGTTCTCGGAAAATTCCCAACATCTTCGCTTCTGTTTGTCGTGTAAACCAACAGTCAGTCAGGCCGAAGAAGATGGAAAAAACAGAGTGTCTGGGGGGGAATATCTGGGAAACTCGCTCGTAGACTTGCATTTTATCATTTGCGCTTGAGTTGACAGCAATATTAACTTGGCTCTGGCACTGCGAGGAGGTTAAGCAAACAGCTAAGTAAAAATAATTAAAACTCTGTCTCAGCTCCTCCGAAATGACAAGCCAAGGATGTTTCCCAGGATTTATTTCCCGCGTTTTTTTTTTTGTTTTTTATTTTTAATGCCCCACCATTTCTGCTGAGCTAAGCGGATTCATTAGTTGCAATAACTGCCAGTTGACTTTCGCCAAGGCAGAGCCAAAGTTATTTATAAAGAGTCCTCAAACATTTCTTCACTGGCTTTTAAATTCCATTTAATTGTTGGTAACTTGAGCCGGCCCTGGAAATGTGTGTTCCTTAATGTTTGCTGTTATTTTGCGACAATAAGCTTATTGATTTTTGTAACAGGAATGTAACCTAGAAATTATGAACATATAATTAACTACTTTTTTAAATTAAATTACTCATTTAATTTACTTGACTTTAATTCCTGGAGTGTTGAGTATTTTTTAGAGTACTAATTTTCACCCCTCTGAGGCTTTATAGTCCCAGATTGTCTCGCCTCTGGAAAACGAGAGAAACGGCGAAGAAAAACAAGACAACGGTTTTTCTACATTTAATTACCTTCATTAAACTTAAATGAAGTTGTTGTTATTCCTCCGACAGTTAACAGACAACGAACAGACTCTCCGCTCACGCTTTTTGTATTTGTTTCACAATTTCCCGGGTTTTTGGTTCAAAAAATAAACATTCTGAAGTTAGGTAGGGAAAAGCAACATTTTAATAATGTCCAAAGAGACAACAAAAATGTGGACTATTATGGGGAGAATTTCAAGAAAGAATGTCCTCCAAACCTAGAGCAATTTAGAAGAACTCACTTAAAGAGCAGGGAAGATATTAAAATAAATAGTAGATAAAAATAATGTAACCATACAAATGTAGTATATACTTTGTGCTATGTTCAATATTGATTATTATTTTAATGTTTTCAAAGAAATAACTAAATTTACCCTTCCATTGCAGTACTCGCCCTGATTTTCGTGCTGTACAGCCGCAAACGCAAGACGACCAAGAAAAAGAAGCGCTCCGGCCCCGAAAAGGATGTCCGCGAAACGGTCATCAGCTACGAGGACGAGGGCGGCGGCGAGGACGACATGACGGCCTTTGACATCACGCCACTGCAAATACCAATCAGCGCCCAGGGAGGACCGCCGGACATTGCCGCCTGCAAGATGCCCATAATCTGTGAGTAAACAGCATGGAAGCGCCTCGAACTGGCCAAGTAATTGGTCCACTGTTTGCCCCCAGATCCCGTGATGACGCTGCTGCCACCTGGCCAGGAGCTCAACGTGGCCTATCTGATGGAGGAGCGTAAGCAGCGCATCGACAAGGATCCCAATGCGCCGCCCTTCGACGACCTGCGCAATTTCACCTTCGAGGGCAGCGGCAGTATTGCCGAGTCACTGAGTTCACTAGCCTCAGGTGGGTTTCAATAGGTTAACTATAAAGAATTCTAATTTTTGAAATTATTTTTCTTATTTTCTGGATCATTTGCAAGGGAGAAATGATTTTTAAAAGAGTTGGGGAAATGTTTAAAAAACATTGATCAGTATTTTCTTTTAAGAGGTTTCTCTGCTACCACAACTACTTTGAAAACATTATCTAACTCGCTGCGCCACTCCCTCTTGTCCAATTCCAGGCACTGATGATGAGAATCAAGACTTTAACTATCTGCAGAACTGGGGTCCACGTTTCAATGCTCTGGCCGCCATGTACGTGCACGATAAGGCGAAAGCCAAGCAGCTGCCATCGGATGGAGGCGGAGGACCCGGAGCGTCATCATTATCGCCAACGGGAGGAGGTCACGGTGGAGGTGGAGGTGGAGCAGGAGCGGATGGGGCAGCAAGAGGAGCGTCATCGTCCCTGGGCAGCGGCGGCAGTGTCCTAACAGTGGCTGCTGCAGCCGGCAGTGGGGCAGGTCCTGGAGGTGGCGGCAGTGGCAGTGGCAGCGGCAGTGGCAGTGTCAGTGCGGGTGTCAGTGGGTTAATGTCCCTGCCCGATGTCGACAAAGTTGTATTATAAAAATAAATAGTTAAGTTGTAGTTAAAATGATGTTTCAGCTGTAAGCACGATGGGGAAAAGCCAGGAGGAGTTTTCCAACCCGAAAACAGGTGTTTTGTGTATTCGTGTGTCTGGTTAGGGTTAATTGTATGTACATGTGGCTAACAGTGGAATTTAAGACTAACATAAGATTTTAGATGTTTTCTCACACAGATAAGATACAGATACTGGAGGGGCTTAGATAAAGATTGAATTCGTAAACATACTTTCCTAAATGTGTATCTTTCCGTCTAACTTTATGCTTCCTTTAAATATTTCCATTCCTAAAATATCTTTCATCTGGATAAACGATTCTTCCAGTCCCACTAGAAGTTTCCGCTAGAATCATTCTATTCCCTCATCTTCGAGGGCACTTTCTTCATGACTTCCAACTGAACCAACGGATAAATCAAAGAACAATTCCATATAAAATATATATACATGTTTAAATTAAGCATACTATACATTGAGAAAAGAGTTTATAAAACTTGCTATACATTAGTTAAAGACCCTGTATAAATACGGCGTTAACTCTGTAGCACGTAAGTTGAGCAAAACTATCCTCGAATTTTCCCCGATTGCCCCCCAGAAAATGTTAAATGTTGCAACTTTTGTGCGCCACCGAAAAGGGGGAACGTGTCCGATTCCACCGACCAGGTGGCACCAGGAAAAACCTGAAAACCGAGGCTGAAATCAGCCACCGAACCCGCGCACAGCCACAAAAGTTTGCAGAGCCGAGCAGAGCGGAAAGTAGAAAATTTAATAGGAGAAAAATCATAACTAACTTTGGTGAAATTAAGCGAGGGAAAAACACTGTAACATAATTTTGTACATATTAAATAAACTGTGTAATTCTATCATTAAATTAAAGGCTACTGCAGCGAAACCGAAACACACGTGGAAACCAACTAATAGACTAATTAACTACAATTAAACCTACATTTAATTACCGACAACAGAGACCGGAAACAAAATACGAGTGTTGATCAAACCAATTTCAAATTTCCGCATTTACTAGCAACTACACAACCAGTACAGAAAACCAGAAAACCAGAATATAATAATAGCATTGTAATATGTATTGAATTATGAGTCATACACGAGAAAATGGTTAATTACATTTACGTTAGTTAATGGACAACTTGTTAGTAGTTAGCGTCTAAGCATAATTTTCTAAAAATCAATAAAGCCCCAAGAAAAAAAAATACAAATAAAAATAAAAATACGATTCCATAAAGAGTAATTCTCATGCGTGTGTCTGTTCCTGTTCATTTTTTTTAACCATTTCTGGATGGCAGCCAATCCGGCAATCCGCTTGTTGACACTGCCTAATGATCCTTGGAGCCGCTCCCATTTCACCCACTTCCGGGCCAGACATTCCGGCGTTTGTGCCGTAAACGCGCCGTTAAGTCCCGGCAAAGGTGTCCGAATGGAAGCCGCCGCCGAGAGGAAGCCACTTTCAGCGCCTCCAGCAAAGTGAAGCGAAGTTCAACGGAGCGTTTGACAGGGCAACATGCATTGCCTCTTACACAAGCCAGAAGCTGTCAGGGGCAAAGTGAGGGCCAATTCCTTCTAGGCCATAAAAAAAACACAAAAAAACAACGTCTGAGCCCAGTGACCTTTGAAATTTTTCAGTTCAGGTTGTGGATTTTTTTAGGGCTCCGGGAAAACATTTTTCCGCGCATAATAAATGAAGCAGCTTTGAGCTATCGATATGAAATATGGTCACCAGCCATCAATTTATCCCAGCTAACTCTGCCGGTTATCCCACTTAACTTTACTTTTTTAGTAGCATAAATTGATGGTTTATAGGATCAGTTGAAAAATCGTTTTAAACAGGTAAGTTAAAAATCGTGTACTAATCACAAATGTAATATAAAGCGAAAGAATTATTAATGAAGTGAAGACACAACATTCATGTACTACTAATATATCACTTTAAATTATCCCTTAAGTATCCGTTTTAAGTAGAAATTCCTACTCTCTCTCAATATTTAAGGTAATTTTGGCATTAGAACTACTTATTTGATTTGCTCAATAAATTCCCAAGAGAAGCTTAGTTCACAAAATCAAAAGCAAGTAATTAAATCTTCTCCCACTTACCACAAATAATAATTGGATTCCTGCACCGGTCCTCTGCAGTGTTTAGTTCAGTTACTGGGAACAGCTCCTGGCAACGGGCTAATTAGTTGCATTAACACGGAGACTCTCGGGCGTCCGTAATAGGCAGGGCCCAGGGCTTTGCACCTACCGCCCACAAATACAGAAATACTAACCCTTGAACTTCAATCATAATAGCTACACTATGACATATATCTATACTCAAATTTCAAATTTGAAGTTAACGCTCCTTTTCCTAGTTATAATATATTTAAAATGTGGTCCAAACAAACTTTACCTGCCTGAAATTAGCTCTCTTAAATAATTTAAATCGATTTTCTGAAACACAGACCTTTTCATACTTAGTTTATCCACTGAATTAAAACACTTTATGATGAATAGTGAAAGTTGAAGGAAAGATGACTCTTCTGGGCCGGCAGATATATAAACAAAGGAACCATGTATTCATTTATTAGATTTACACAAACTAAAAATTATTCAATTAAACCCCTCATAAATAAATCCACGAATAAATTTGTTTTCTGTGGAAAGAACCCCATATAACTTTATTTAAGTTTAAAGGTTTCCTTGGTAAGAAAACAAATACAGAAATTAGATAAAAATCCCTTTAACTATAAAATTACCAAAAATACCTCAAAGCCTATGAAATCCGTGTTAATTTTAAGCATTGTTTTTGTAAATTGTTCTTAATCTGTTTTTATGTTTTTGTTCCTGTAAAGTGTAACGAGGCGGAAATGCAGACGCATTATTTTGTTCAGTTCCAGTTTCCAAATTTTATGCTAATTACCCAGATTTTCGCCCGATTTGCCGCATGAACTTGCATATTCATCGGTGGGTCCAATAAATTATTAAAAATCATGCAATTTGTTTAATTATTTTGGACGCGATTTGTTTGCCATTCTCGTCTAAAAATATTCGTGAATTACCTTTTACACAACGCCCGTCCGAATTTCACTTGGGTTTTTCATTTGGTCAGGAATTTTCCATTTCCATTCGCTGGTCATTACTTAACGAAAATAGCCTGAAAACATTAGCCGTTGATGTTGTTGTTATTTTTAATTGATTTTTGGCGGAAATGGGCCACGGGAGAGTATTACTTTCGCCCTTTGTGTGAATGCGTGGAATATGAGAGAAAATGCGCAAAATTAAAATTCACTGAAATGCAGAATAAATTAGATTGTACAACATTAAGTTCAATTACTTATGGAAATATTTCCTTTCAAAAGGCAAATCGAAGGGGTTAAACTAACTGGAAGGATTCGAAATGAAAATGTATCTGGAAAAAATAAAAAGCCAGACAATTATTAATAAAATCTTGTATTTTGGGATTATGAAACTTTTACTGGGAAAAATGTATGGACAAATACTTTTCCTGTCAAATTTAATAACATTTAAACACACTAAAGAGGTAAGAACAAAAAAATAAGTAATTATTTATAGCTTTCATGTTCCTTTTTTATAAGAATGTCAAAGTCTTATAAAATTTACGCTTTAATTAGTCAATAGATTTCAACTACGTTAAAAAATTTGTAGTGCTACCTATTTAATTCAATTTAAATTCTACACCCAAAATATTTTCTCACTACTTTTTGGGTTTGTAGGTTTTTTCAAAACCCTTTAACGGTCGCTATAAATAATCCGAATCTCTTGTATCAGCCACCTTTTTAGAGCGATTTACTATACTTTACATCGTGTATAGCAGCATTCTCTTAAAAGCGCCTATAATTTAAGGTTATTTATATCAGCCAGCTTTTGAATGGAAGTAGAAGCGCCATCTGGGTTTCGTTTTTAAATGTATGCAGTCAGAGTAATAAAATACACTGCCCAAATTTCTTAATAATTTCTCATTTCAGTTCTTTACTCCATCTTAAACATTTAATAAGACAAAAGCATGGTTTACCTCAAGCAAACTATCACTATCACTTATTAAAAAAAAAAATAAAAATATACTTTAAGAAATGTTAACTTCATATGTTAGTTATAACCTAATAAAAACAGACACAAAAAAGTTTTTCGAATTTATATTAAGCCACTTTTGTCTTAGTCATGAAAGATTCTAAACTCTTCCCTTGACCCCATGCCCTTGGAGGATATTGAAACTTAGCCTTCCTATTACTAAATGTATCTTATAAATAATCTAATCAGGAATGCTGTATATATATATTTTTTTTATCACTAAATATATTTTCTTGTAAAGTTTCTTTTATATCTCTGTGAATCCAACAAATTACATTAATATTGACGCGGCGGCAGCCGACGCTAATCAAGCCACTTCATTGAAGAAAACAATTGTTAAATAAGCGAGAAAAGAGCCGAAAAGAGGGCCAGGAAAAAGCGATTCTCACGCCCAAATGGGCCGACACATAAAAAATAATAAAAAAGCTCCTCGTCGAGTAGTTAGCTCCCCGCGGAGGAGCTGCTCTCCAAGCCTCTTGCTGCTAATGCGAAACAAACGCTGGCCGGCATTCCGAGGGGTGCACGGGGGACATGGACCACACGTCGCGCAGAACAATCAATCATACAATTAATAATTCAACGTGTCGGGTAGGAGACGGAAAGAGATGCCTGGCAGGGCTGTCAAAACTACCTGGAAACCCGAAAACCCGAAAACATCGAAATAAATACGTTTAATCAGTGGCAAATTAAATTTAATTAGCGTGGCCCAGAGTGTTTCGCCGACTGAAGAATGGAAAAAAAAATGAAGACTGACAGCTTTTCGAGGCTAATTTATTTCTAGTTAAATAAATCAATTTAAATTGTCAATTGTCGCCCAGCGTTGACAGGCAGAAAGGTTGGTAAAAAAATCCAGGAATGAAAGGGGGATTATGTTGCATTTAATAAGAGGAAACTGAATATGAGATTATCTATATTAAATATTCTTTAATTATTTATAAACATAATGGTTTATTATTCAGTCTAGAAATATACCGAGGGATACATGTCTATGTTTACTAATTCCTATTTATTGTATATTCAGAATACTGTGTCACACTCTTTAATTTAAAAAATGGCTAAAAGCTAGAAAAAGCAATGGGTCATTACATCCCTATAAATAAATAAATATTTTAGGTATCCATAGACTAATTTAGTTTTAATCCCAACCACTAAGCCCTGCGGAAACCCTTTCAAACAAGTTCCCAAACAAATCGAATTAACTCTTCTCATCTCAAACCTCGAAACTGTCGAGTGTTGAAATTAATTTTAAATGACGAATGAAAAACGCGTTAATTTTGTGTCAAACTGCGAGGAGACAGAAAAAGCGAGAACTGGCTGGAAGCTGGCATATGGGCCGATACATTTTTAATTAATGATGTTTTTAATCAACGCACAATTTGTTAATTATTAATATAGACAGCCCTAACAAGCAGACGGCAAAAAACTGTAGTTAATGTTAATAAGTTTTTAGCTCTTATGTTTGTTGTTTATATTTTGTGGGACTAAAAAATCAATAATGAGCTGCCAACTAGTAGGGGTTGGGGTACATTTCCTAGGGTTCTGAGCTCGGTTCTCTTGTGCTCTGGATTAAAGTGTTTGAGTTTCACGATTTTTGTTAATTTTTTTAGGTAGCTTGTCGTTGACCTTTGCCAAATGACCGCCAGTTTGCTTTTGTTGTTTATGTTGTGGATGGGACCGAGCCTTCAAAACTTTTCAAGTGGATGCACATTTTTATATTTTTGCCAAAAGGGTTTTGTTGGGGATTTACAAACAATTTTATTAACTCTGGATGCTTTAAATATTCATTTAATTTAGGCAAGCATATTTCAGTATTTTATGAAGTTTATAAATGTTAAATTCTTAAAACCCATTTCTCGGATAACCAATTATTTAATTAATTCTTTACATGAATTCCCCTTTTTGTTATTTTTTGTTATCAAACTTTTATTTATTGATCACATTTCCAACATATTTTTTTTCTTTCTCTCCTCTTGACAACTAAAACTTCTTGTGGGGTTTTAAACCATAAACACATTTTCAGTTCAGCTAAAACTTTTATATCTCTCTCTTAATCGGCTCAGATTTTCACTTAACTTGAAATGAAAATTAAAATGGATACTTGGTAATATTTTCACCTAGTTTTGAAAACTTGTGGCCTCCGTTCACATCTCAGCCATTTGTCTCGCTCAAATGAAGGCTCTCCTCTGCACACTGTTCCCCCTCAAATACTCCTCTTTTGCTCTTTTTTAATACCCTTTTAATTTTCTTTTTTTTGTCGGCCAGATGCTTCTAGGTTGACCAAACTTTTGCAACTGACACTTTTATCGGACTCGTGGCCAAAATGCAGGCAAAAGCATTTCAATTTTTGTTGTACGCTTTGTCAAAAAAGTTTTTTGTTTGGAAGCGGATGCGTCAGTTTTAATGAATAACGAACGGAGAAGGTGAAGAGAAAGAAAATTTATAGATATTGGTAATTTATTTAAAGTTAATTTTGAAAGATTATACAATTTAAGTCAATTTTTTGTTAGTTTATAAATTCTCTTTGAAAAAATTCAGAAATTCAAACTCAGAGTTGCAAATTCTTTTTCAGATATAAAAGCCTTGTGTAAAATATGTAATAACATATTCTTTTAAATTATTTTTAATACATTTTCCAATCATTTCTTTCAGTGTCAAAACTGAAGTGAGCCAAACTGAGTGTCTGGCTGACGAGAATCCCGAGACCGAGCCACATTGGATCCACTGGTTTTTCGGCTTGAAGCGGAACTGTCCGCAGCACACCTTTACGCACGTCTTTCCAACTAATTTCTGTGCGCTTCTCAACTTTCTCGCCTCGCTTTTAGACCAAGTTTGTGGGCCCTGGCCCTGCCAGAAGTTTATTAACTGTCCCTCGACGGCCACTCCTCCTCCCAGATGGCTTTCGATTCTCCCCAGCAACCGCGATTCTAAACGGCTCTCATACACATTTCGGTTCGCTGGGGTTTGGATGGCTAAGGAGGGGGGCTTGTGGCCAAAACTGTTGGGAAGCAGCGGCTTGGGAGCACTTTGAAAAGCGTGGCATTGTGGCAGCGGCCTCTCGTGTTGTGCTGCTGATTGTGCTTGTTGCCGCAGCTTCTATTCCTGCCACCTGATTTGGATGATTTTGGCTCTTTTAAATGCTGAATAAAAATTTTGTTAGAGAGAATTTTAGTAATTTTACTTTTCACATAACATTTTATCAATATAAAATACAAGAATTTACACAGTTATTGAACAGGGATTGATCCTAAGCCTCTGATTTTCTATGTTTATTGGTAATATCCATGATTTTGAGTGAATGCTTTACTTGTTTGATGGTGGTTTTATTTTTAATATTAAATTGTTCAAACTTATTTATTTATAGTCTGAAAATTACAGATTTTAATGCTTAAGTTGCATTGCTTTAGTTTTCATTGATATTCTTGGTCGTCTGCTGCTCTTATTTCAGGTGCTCTTAATTCATTCTCTCCTGTTCGTGTTGCCTCTTGCATCTTGGCTTCCAAAAGTTGTATCTTCCCCCTCTCTCTGAATTTTTCACATTTTTCCCAGCTTCATCTCTGTCTTTCTTTTCTTGCCAACGTTAATTCATCATTCACCTTAATGGGTGTTACCTGTTAAGTGCGTTTATCACGTGCAGCGTTTGGCGGTTTTATGAGTTTTTTCTGCCTCATCTCCTCCCGTATTTAGTGAGTTGCTCTGGAACTGGTCTTTAAACGGGGCCATAAGCTCATCCTCATTAAAAAAAAGTCAATATATTTTGATTATTTCAATAAAAAACGT
>VNJV01010637.1:0-12765 GCA_008042635.1 Drosophila nikananu
AAAATGAAAGGACATTAAACATGAACGAGCATTGTGGCACAAAGTAAATGGCAGGATTAAAACGGCTCATTCTGTCCCTGGCCGTATGTGTGCGGGCTGCCAGTGGGCGGGCGGCCATCCATGACCACGGATGCAAGGACACATCCCCGCCGCCGCCCTGCCTCACCTCCTGAGCCTGCTGCAGCCTCAATGCCGCCACTTAAGCAGCGCTACGTGAGCCAAGAGACACACACGCAAATAACTGCGGGGGTAGCTTTTAATTATCTCGTTATTTTTTAATTTCCACCATTTCACTGATTTCATTTTGAGCACATCGAGCGCAACGGGCGGTCGGTCGCCAATGGCAAAGCGGGAGAACGAAATAGGCGGCAGACAGAGAAGTCGGCGCCGTAATCCCGACGCCATTCCAACCTGCTGAATATGCAGAAAACGAGGACCTTAAGACGCAACTAATTCTCGGCTCGCTTAATTCTGTCCAGGTTGTTGTCTTTGCGACACGCGGAGAAAAGCAATAGTTGAATTTAGTCATTGCTTTAAATACTGTTTAAAACATATTATTTAAGTCTTACAATAATTCAATAATACAAAATATAAATGCAATATTGAGAAAATAGATCGCATTTACTGGAGTGGAAAGTGTACAGAACCGTATAACATTCCCGTTTGTTTATATAATTTATATTGGTAATAATTTTAAGCATATACCACTTTCACTTAAGCATTATTTTTGATATTTTTTCACTGTACAGCGATAATTTGCTTACGCTCTAATGGCCCGGCCACTTGGAGTGGTTCTTAAAGCCCCCCAAAAACGACGCCGGAGTGTAAAGTGAGCTGAAAAACAATTAAGTCAGCTGGGGAAGCTCGACGACACCGACCGCCCGACCGCCGACCACCGACCTCTCGACCCACCAGCCCTCCACATTAACATCAAATTAGTTCGTGGATTAACACGTTTTTCACATGCCGGTGGCGAAGAGCAGGCAGGGAGCTCCAGGAGCCAAGCCCAAGCTCCATTACGCATACGACACGTTGGCGGAAGGGTGCTCTAAGTGGGAGGGGAGTGAAAGGCGCCGTCCCGTTCTTTAGTTTCGACCCGTGCTCAGCGAGGCATGTGAAAGGCTTACTACACTAATTATACTCATGGCCGGCCTTTACTTTTCGGGGACACAGTTTAAAATAGTCCAAAGTTTATTATAAGCAAGTGAAACTATATTAAGAGCTACCATCCCCACCATCCGGGATGTCAGGCTAACGTGCCCCACAGCTTCGGTTAAAGTAATAGCTTTAAAGTGTCCATTTTTATTTTAAATAAAATCAGGAAATGTCGGTATTACTTAAAGTTTCAAAATGCAACTAGAGTACAATTCATAATTGGGATTGTAAAAAATTTGCGGTTGGGAAATTCTAAAAGTTGCAATATTAAGTTTTATTCAAAAGCAAAGCCATTAAAAATAAATTATAATTATGAAGGACTTATTTGGGCTTACAAGGTACATCTTTATTTTTAAAAGAAAAACAATTGTTTTTCAAACGAAATAGGAAATACTTGTAGTTTAATAATACATTTAAATAATATTACAAATAAAATAAGGAAATACTTATAAAGGGCTGCAATGCAAAACCATACTCCAAAAGAAAAACAATTGATCTAAAAGTATTTAAATGTTAAACCGCAAATTAAACGCATTCTGCAGATGAAAAGTTTTTGAACAACATGATACATTCTAAAGGATTCCAGGGCTATTATCTTCCCCACAACTGTGGTTATATTTAAATAAAGTTTCAGCACGACCTGGCAAACTTGCAGCTACAAAATGGGCTTCATCGCTCTTTTGTCATGCCCGGAAAGAGCCGGCCACATATAGCCGTATATCTTGGAGCCAAATCAGTGGCACAATGAGCATATTGTATGGCTAAAAAATTTAATGCTTACGTGCCTGCAATATCTGCGATTGCGGCGGATGAAAGGGATATGTGAGGCGCATCGACGGCACTGGCAAAGTTCATAAATAAAGCGTCCGAAAACCTCGACTTTTGGCTTTGGTTTAAAATAAAAGTTCCTCTCCACGTCGTCGTCGACGAAAAAATAATGGAGAAGTTGCTTGGAAAATGCAGCACTATAAAGAAAATCGTTTACTGATTTACTCGCTGTGCCGTTCGGTGGGAAAATAGGGGAAATCGAGCGGGTATAACGCTGCAACTAATAAAAGTTTTCGACGTTCGGCGTTCGGTGCTGGTGGTGTGCCAGCCGCACCCCCAAATACACACACTCGAGTCCTGGTCATCCTGGTTGAAATGTTTGCTGTTGCGGCTTTTCAGCAATTTCGACGCACGTCCAGAGGGGGCACAGCACAAAAGAGAAGCTTAATCCGCCCTGCACTTTAATAATGAGATTTATATTGAAGAGAAATTGATTGCCACGAAGGGAGTCGATAAGTGTCAATAAACATCTGAATGATCGGGCTTCCTAACAACTATATTTTTCTAGCAAGAAGAAATATTGGTATTTAAACCCTAGAAATAGAATAGTTAGTGTCCGTAATTTATTTACCTTAAGAGTTAGTTTTTATGCCCAAAATGTATGCTAATTTTGGATTTACGTTTTTTGTTTATTTTATGTAAATTCTTTGCTGTAAAAATAAATCTATAATTAGAGATTTATGTTACTTTTCACTATCTTTTATATGATCAGGTTTTTGTATAGAATCGTAGGGGTAAAATAGCAGTGGGTTACAGTGGTCGATTGTCACGAATATTAAAAGATCGGCTTGACTTTTGATGCTGGTTGCAAGTACTTATGCTTAATGGTAGCGTAAATATTCCCTTTAATGCTTTAAAAAATTGTGATCAAAACCTTTATGTTAATAAAGAATTTAAGACCTAAATTCCACCAATTTAAGGCATCATGTAATAATAATAATTAAACAAATAAAAATACAAAAAGCTTTTTACGTTGAACGAACTTTTTACATCTGACATTTACACCATTTTACTTACTCTACGCCCGGCCTCTAGCGGAAGAAAATAGCAACATGAACCAACTAGTGCTGCCAGACAGCAGAAATATCTCATAAAGCAGTTTTAATATGTTTTCTGTTAAATTTAAAAAGTCACATTATAAGACATTGCATTCAAAATAGTATAGACAAATAAACGAAAATAAATTTATTATTCTAAAGTCAAATTATGTTTTTTATGAACAGCAAATAAAGTATTAAGAATAAAGTACCTTTCTAAAAATATGAGTATGGTAATTTAAATTTGTTAGGAGCTTGATTCTGTAAAATAAAATTGGTGTCTTGTAAGCATTTGCAAACTCTGAATTTCAAATGGTGCCTGTTAAAAACAAACGATCGAAACTTTATTTTCAAGCTATAAACAAATTTTAAATAAAAACACTGTATTTACTTTTGGTTTTTCGGTTGATTATTATTAATGTATTTAACGTACCATTCTGTATTCCATCTGCTGAGGAAAAATATAATTTTAGAGTTTTTTAATTTCGTTAATAATGAATAAATTGAATGAAATAATTTATTATATAAACAATCAGTAAGAAAAAATATCATTATGAGGAAAAGGCAACTCCTTTCGCTCGATTAATTTCCTGTTTTTGTAAACCGATTTCCCAGCACAAAGCCATTCCAGTTGCTGTGCCAAAAGAAACGCAATTAAACTGGCTAAGTGACATCCAGAATCCAGTATCCAGTCAGAATCAGAGTCAGAATCTGAATCAGAACACCGCTGTGAAAAACACTCAAGAAAGTGTACCGACAGCCGCCAGCGGAAGTGACATTTTTGCCACTTCGCACATATTCAATTAGGTGGATTTGCTGGCGAGATAAATTGATTAATTTGCTCGCAGCGGCACGGCAATCGCACAAAAGCCAACGTGTATAAATACAACAAGAACTCTGCAATCCGTCAGCAGTTGTTCTAGAACCAGTTTGCCGGCAAACAATCGTGTTGCCAACGTCCGCCCACGCCTCTAGCATCGCCAACAAACACTCAACTGCCGGTAGGTAATAGTGTCTCTGGTATCGGGTACCGATCCTCTGCATACGTCACTGGTCCGAAAACTTAAGCCGCGTCTTAAGAGTCACGCCCACAAATCGCTTGTGACGTATACGCTGCATGGGTCTTATCCATTACTCATACGCATACGTGAGCGGCGCGTGTTGCCAATTAGTTAGGAAACATACAATTTGTGTCGCATAAAATTAACATAACTAAAAATTTTCCCACGATACAGTATTACCGATTATTTCAGCTCATTCCACAGCCATATTGCCATATATTTCCATATTTTGTTTTGTCTGTTTCACTTCGCACGGAATAAATTGTAAACCGAAACCAGTTGCCAGTCGGCAGCGTGTCCGGTTGGAGGCAGGACAAAAGAATTCCTATTTAAGTTATTACTTTATTTCTCATATCACTGGGCATCTGGTCTTGGGCCCGTTCTACGCTTTACATTTTAACCATATATTTTTACTGCATTTACAGCGCCATTAATTAATGGGCTCGCCGGTCGCATACGATTTGCATTTCATTACGATTTCAGTTCAGTTCGGCTGTGTCCGTTTGCTCGCCACTTCCTGATGCCATAGGCTTTTTAGTAGTTGCTTTTCGAAAAGAGCTTTTGCCTTAGCCATTTACTTTCTTTCCCAGGTTCGGTGAATTTTTTCATTTGCTCTTGAGAATCGGGGAAATTTCTGAAAGCCATTAAAATAATAAATAACAAGTTGAACTATAAGGATTTCTTTCTTATATTATAATTATTAATATAAAATAAGACGACATTAACACCTTGTTATATTTTTTAAAGTAAATACATTTCACACATTTTATAAATATTCTTTAATGTGCGACTTAATTGGAGCTGCCTCTTCGCATTTCTTAAATTCCGTTTGCTAAATGCCCGCACTAAAAACGCCACTAAATCTATTCACATAAAAAATTATGCGATATTCAGCAAACATTTTTCTATATAGAGAAATACGTAGTTTTTTTGCGTATCGTTCGCCAATTTGCATACGCTTAGCAACTATAATGGATATTTTATTGAGTTTGTACTGCTTTCGATTGGCTCAAACATCTGACGTATCTTAGCGCCACTGGGGCTGGCTGGTCGGACGACTTGCCTCGCATCTGCGACCGGCTTCCACAGTTGTTTTTTATTTTATTGATATTTTTTGTATTTTGCCGCTGCCTCGGGCTTCTTTACGCTGTTAAGCTTTCGCATCTGAGTTTGGGCCGAGAGCATATATAAAATAAGAAGACAAACGAGCGATAATAATTATTTCCACTCCGATCTAGCCAGACAACGGTCGCAATTCAGCAGCTCTCTTAACCACACCTACTGGAGTCTAACGAAGATATCACCATGAACTGCAAGCCCTTGATTTTGTGCACTTTCGTGGCAGTTGCACTCTGCCTGGTGCAGTACGGAGGTGCACTGCCTGCCATCGGTCATTATACGCACAAGAGATTTGGTAAGTTCTATGAAGGACCAAGCGTATTGAAACGCATATTAATTTTACAATTTTATCTTTGATTCTTCCTTCAGATTCCATGGGAGGCATTGACTTCATTCAGGTTGGTAATCAGAATTAATTATTATTAACTCTTTGGAATTGTACCAGACTGGTAAAATTAATGTAGTATTCTACTTTGGATTTTTACCAGACTGGTAAAATTAATTTGAAACTTTAGAATACTTTTTTAACTTTAGTTTTCTCAATATTAATTGAAAGACTGACAATTATTTAATCCTTTACAATTAAATTAATAATACCTTTACTTTTATTTATCATACAGGTCTGTCTTAATAACTGCGTCCAGTGCAAGACCATGCTGGGGGATTACTTCCAGGGCCAGACTTGTGCGCTATCCTGCCTCAAGTTCAAGGGCAAGGCGATTCCCGACTGCGAGGACATAGCCTCCATAGCTCCGTTTCTAAATGCTCTCGAGTAAGTCCCAGCGAAGAAGCGGCTCTTGTGCGGTGTGCGAGGTGTGTGGATATGGATATTGGATATGGATGTGTGTGCTTTTATGGCCTGTGACTCAGGTGTGGATTTATTTGGGTCAATGCGACGCGATGCTCAACACGAATCTTGGCGATCTTGGCTGCTGATGTCGACCACAATGATGATGAAACTGACTTTGCTAAAAAAAACTGAATTTCCAGCACGAAACCAAAGAGTTCCTATTAATGTGTAATTGTATAGTGAATAAACAAATTCCTTAGAAAAACGTCCAGCTTCTTTTGGGTTTAATTAAGCTTACAAGGATTTTTAAAATGGGAAAAAGGGTTTGTAAAGAATGCAATTAAAGCACTTACCCTCGATTTAGACCTCCGCTTAAGCGTACATAAACTTCGCCATTATGTTTTTAGTTTTATTTTTATTTAAAAAATACTTGCATATACAGAAACTTACATCGATACATATTTTAAGAGTTATTCATGTTTCCTTTATCGCGTTTTTCCGATTGCTTCGATATGCTTTAACTTAATCGCTCTATTTCTGCTATTTAATAATAATATATACAGAGAATGTATGGGTCATGCACGGAAATGCTGGAAAGAGCTCTGGAGAGAATGGCTGTGTCAAGATTACCACTGACTGGCTACAGAAATGGGCGGGATGGGCACAGACTAGTAAGGAGACTAAGCAGTGAGAAAAAGGATAGACGGGGCCGTCCCGAGACGGAAGTTATAGATACAGACGGTGGAGGCCAAAAAATGAATCGAGATTGTTCAACGAAACGTAGAAAACACAAATGGCAGTTACTTCCTAAAGTTCAGCAGCGTGTCCGGTATTTCATTGATGTAGTTCTGGAAAAAAAGAAAGTTAGTATCGAAGATAGTAAGAGCTTTACACTAATTTACATAGAGCGAGGGATCTACGCCATGGCCCCCAAAGTCCGCCCACTTGGTCAGATCGATTGAGGGAATGATACCGCTCTTGCAGGGCACTCGGGGGTTGCTAAAATGAAATCGAGTCATTAATAAAATTATTACTTCTTCTCCGATAAATCAATATTTACATTTCGTGATCTGGCAAGACCATGGGATAGATCTGCACGGTGTCAATCAAGTCGGTGTTGTCGCAGATCAGTCGGGACAGCTTCGCCTTTCGGATCTCCTGCAGCTGCTCGGGGGTGAATGAGGATGGCTGGTTGGGCAGCTCGTACCAGAAGCGATCACCGCGACGCAGATAACTCATCTGGGTGGCAATGACGCAGGCAAAGGTCGGTCCCAGCATCGAGCCAGGCAGGGATTTCTCCGAGACCCCGCCAGACCAAAGATCAATATCAGCAGGGTGTCTGCAATTTCATGATAGAATTTATGTTAGTTTCTGGGAATTTTAGTGAAGCTTATTCAACACCACACTCACTCAAATATGCTGCCGTAGCGCAGAACCGTCTCATTGGGCATGGAGCCGTACATCTCGTCCCAGGTGTTGGAGGTGGGCAGTCCGCAGAACTTGCGGAACTCCATGTAGCCGGGAATGCCGAACTCGCGGCCGCGCTGCATGTTGAACGACACCAGATCCATGCCGAAGCGGGCGCCCTCCTTCTTGAAGAGGTGGTTGGTCACCTCCTGCGTGATCGAGTCGTCCATGGCCTGGGCCACCTGGTTCATCAGGCCCATGAAGTACTCGTCCAGGACTCCGGCGCGGTACAGGTCGTAGGGTCTGCGAATGAGGTCCGACAGTCGCTTCGAGGCAATAAACTTGTGGGCCTTGGACCACCGTTCCACCGCTGTGGGCAGCAGGGAGTGCCCAAAGCGGAAGGCTGCTCCCGCAAAGGAGTCGATGATGCCGGGATTCACCGTCGAGTCATAGCCGTCCCAGTAGCCATCCTTCTGCAAAACCAAGCCGAACTTCTCCATCACCTCCTTGCCCAGCAGGATGGGCAGGAACTCGTTGAATGTCACGTGCTGGACAATGGCAATGTTGATGCGTCGGGCCTCCTGGAACAGGGTCTCGTCGTCCCAGTGCTTGTTGATCTGCGACAGGCCGGTGGCCAGCCGGTTGTGCTCCCGGGCCATCAACGTGTGCATGCAGGTGAGCACCAGCTGCTCGTTCACCCGGATCTCGCCGCCCTCGAAGCAGTACATGCTCTTATTGGGCCGCGTGCATCCCTCGTCCGGAATGTCCAGCTTGAGGGGCAGCAGATCCTTCAGGCCGTACTCCTGGAACACGGGATTCATTCGCATCAGTCCCCCGTAGCCAGTTCTCAGCTTCCGGGCAAAGGCCTCTTTCACTCCGTAAACGGTATTCGCATCGATGACACCGGTCAAGGTGTTAAATTGCTGACGGGAGCCTGCGAGGGAAAGGGAAAATTACTTCGTTACTTAGTTATTTGGGATAAAGAAAGGACTCGGAGATTGTAAAGTAATTATTATTTCAAAGTATTCAAATCTCTTACAAATAAATAATATGTTCTGTTCTTATATTAGTATTTTGAACATTTTAAATTAATATGAAGAATATATTTGCTTAATTGGAACGCAATCTTCTTGGAAATAATATTGAAAAAACTGTTTTTTAATTATTGATTTATTTATCCATTCATTTGCAAACTCCTCCGATGTTTCTTTCTGTGCTTAAAGAGCGGAAAACTCACCTAATTTGCAGCCTGGTCGCGGTGAGGGGAAGCCGCGCACGAAATCAATGCACTTGACATTAAACAGACGGTAGAAGTAATCGTCGTCGGGCACGCGGATCTCGTTGCAGTACGGATGCTTCAGATGCATCGGCCGCTTGCAGCACTCCTCGGGGTCGTTGCGGTTAATGGGATCTGAAATCGGAGATTGTACCAACATTAAATCTCCGTTCACACCACTAAAGTATAGACATTTTTATTATAGATAATATATACATTTTTTAATTGTATTTAAATCAGAAGCATGCTTTAAATTTATTAAAGTTTTTTCGTCGAAGAGATAAATGATATTTTTATCTTGCCAAAATAGTTTATTTTCATATCTTGATTAGGGGATTTAATAAATATTAAATTAATTGGAATGAGGCTTGACAATATCTTTATACATTTTATATTAAACTGACAAATAAATTTTAAGTCAAATAATTTCAGATAATAAAGAATATGTTTCTGTTAAAGTTAGCAAAGTTAAAAAATTAAATTCAAACAAACCTAAGTAAAAATGTATTCATAATTGCACGTTCTTTAACATTCCTTTAATTTTATTCCCATTTTATTTTGTAACCAACTCACCCAGCGGCGTTCCTGTTAGCGTAAAGTCGTGATCCATGAACTGGCCCCAGGCGATGACCATCACGGTGCCGGCATGATCGTGGTAGCCGTCGTCGGGATGCATGGTGCGGGAGACCACTCGCGAGAAGGGCAGATCCCGGCCAGTCACCGAGATCCTGGGTGCGTTGATACCGTCCGCATATAGCGGCCCGATCAGGCGCTGAAACGGAGAATTGGTTGCCCCCCAGGTGGGGTGCTCGATGTTGTTGCAGAGACCATCGAAGCGGCGGTACTTCCCCGGACGACACTCCACGCCGGCGAAGAAGGGCGGACACACCTCACGGATCAGGGTCTTGGATGTGTCGATGGTGGGCAGACCCTTTTCGATCTCCTCATAGGACAAGCCGTAGCTAAAGAAAAATAAATGTAAACGGAATTGAACATATCTGTCGGGAGTAATTATCTTATTGCATCTTAACGCAACCGCGGATATCGCTAAACTTGGCTTTTCCTGCCGCAGCTTTTTCTACGTTTAAGCTTGAGATTTTTATTGAAAAATTGCAAAATTATCGTATTAGCCCAGTTAGCAACCGGACCGCAATTAACGCGCTTTTCAACAGGCCGACAGATATTGAAGTTGATGCCTGACGTTGACAGTGGCAAATTTTTATATACTTTCAATTGGTATCTGACTGTTGTTGGCCTGTGACTTTTCTGCTGACAAACTGGTGCTTGGCTGGCGGAGGAAACTGGGGAAAAGTGTGCCGCCAAAGGGACCGGCACCAGCCGGCTCTTCCTCGAGGGCATGAGAAAGCGAGAAAAACCAAAAGGGAAACGACGTCCGGCCGCCAGCCTTTGCATTGTGTGGTGTTGAGAAGTGGAAAACTGTGAAACTTCGCAGTAAATTGGGCCTGTAATTTACCTTCAGCTGGGTGTTGTGGATCGAATAGCGTGAAAGTACAGAGTCCGGAGACCTATAATAGTCCATCATTGATTTACTGGGGCTATTCGCCGCTCTAAGTCGTACCATTGCCTCAATAGAATGCCATAAAGGCAGGCGGCAGCCACTGCAACGGCCGTTTACAACATGTTATTAGCCATAATCAAAAGATTATACAACGTCAATTCAGATGTTGCAGCTGCAGATGAAGATGCTGCCGAAGAAGAGGAAGCCGCTCTCTGGACCGAGTGAGCAGCGAGTGAAAGTCACACAAGGTGGGTGACCAGCTTTAAGGCTAGTTAAGTCTGCAAAACTGTGGCCAACTGACTCGCCAACCCGCTTACCCAGATTCCACTCCCCTGCACAGCGAGAAATATTAACAAAATAATTGTTAACAATTTTGTGTTACTAAATAAGATACCAAGAGGAAACTCTTTAGAAAAGCTTGATTTGAGTGAAGAAGCGGAGAAATAAGTGTAGTTAGTTAGTCTCCCACAGTGCAGAGACCAAACTGGAAACGTTGTGCGGCGTCTTCCGCAGCTTCTTCTTGTGGGGGGCAGTCACATGACGAGGGTTTCATTTTCAGGGGGCACCAACGAGGGGAGTCACGCGCACTCTCACTGGCTTACTGGCTCACTGGCTCACTCACTGTTAGCCAAGCCAAAGCGGTCCATTGCATAATCCCCAGCCCCATCGCCATCTCCATCCGCATCTCCATCCACATCCACATCCCCATCCCCATCTCCATCTCCGCCCGACTGTGGGCTTGCATTTGTTTACATTTTGGCGCTGCGAGCTCCGCAAATAGCTGCAAATATTTCTGTGTGGCAAAAATGCGGTTGCGCCAGTTGGGAAGAAGGCTTTGACGAGCTCTCGAATGCACTTCTTCGGCTGCCAGTGACGACTGGCCATCAGTCAAAGCCGCTGACAATTATCATTTGCATGTGCCAAACTTTCAAAAAGAACCGAGGCACACAGACAGAAATCAGATCGTTTTTTCGACGGATGTAATGCAGAAAAATAAACTATTTAAACCAGAATTTTCTCTGAAGACGTGAAGGCTATTTTCTCTGAATTAAAAATGGAGAAAACTTTTGAAATTAAGAAAATATTCTGCTGTTGCGCGAAAGAGAATTATTTTCTCTGTGCTTGAGTTCCACTTTGCGGCGAGCGTAGAACCTTGGAGGCAAGAAAAGGCTTATGCATATTTGATGACTGCAGGCGGTCTTTCGGCGGTTTACTGGTGCAGTGGCTCAGTGGTGCACCATTCCACAGAACGGAGCAGTGGTGCACGACTTAACTGCCTTGTCATGCGTGATTTGGCAATCGTTATTAGCGCCGAGGGACATGGTCGCAGTTGGAGCGGAGCAGATGTAGATCGTGGGCGTGCCAGGGCAACTTTCAAATGCGTTTAGCGCTGATTACTTACGTGCGAGCCAATTGGATGGAAATGTCGAGCAGCAGTTCGCCCACAGTGGCCAGTTCCTCCGGCTTCCAGTCCGACTTTGGCTGGGCCACATCTGCAAAAAAATATTCGGGATTAGTGAGAAGCTTATACATCGAATAAAGTGGTTAGAAGTGACGGTTACTTCCTAACACCTGTAAACTTTAAATACACAAAATGTTCACAATAAATGTATCTGATTCATCATAATCATTTTTATAAAACTTTAAACTTTCTCAAGGAGTCACAACGAAATTACTTATACTAAAAACATTCAGCTATAATTTGCCAAGCATAATGATCCATTATTTAATAACCAGATCTGTATTACTCACGAATTCGCTTGCGTGCATCCAAGTAGGCGGCGTTGATGGCGTCGTAGGTGATGCAAGTTCCCGGTCCATTGTTATAGGGGTTCCTGCAAGTAAATTGAAGTGAAAGTGATTTCAATTGACTCTAACTGGCAATTTGTCCCTTATCACATGCTAACCACAAGCCCAACCCACACACGTACCCTCTGGGAGGCCTGCGCACTGCCAGATAACCAAATTATTGCCGGGCCAACGAGCCCGTTCTAGCCACTTTGAAAGGACAAAGCCAAGTTCTGCGTTCAGTTGCGAACTTGACGTGGCCACAGCAGCATCGTTGGGATGAAGGGAAAAGGAGATCTGGAGCAGGCCCGCATTAGACTTGCGGAAATTTTGAGTGTCCATAGGGCAGACTATCGGAATGAAAAGATTCAGGAACTGTTGCAGAAGGCCTGCCAGGGAAGTCGGGACGAACAAAAGTGGCTAGTGTGGTTGAAATTAGTTTTGCTGGTTATTTTTATGTACCTGATTGTAACATTCTATTACGAGGAACTTCAAGGAAAGGTATGTTAACTGAAAGTTAAGTTTCTTACTTAATTTACTTTCAATGATATTATTATAAATATTTCCCAAAAGCAAAATAGAATCAATATTTCTTTAATCTTCTACTAGTGTATTTCCCTTATTTAATCATCCAACAAAATTCTTCAAATGAATTTTTATACATTTTAGAATTGTGTGCTTTCTCTGCCACGCAACTTGCGGTACGCTCTCCGTCCGCCCGAGAGTTGTGATTTTTGTGAAAATATTAAACAAGTGCCCCGCCTTCAAAACATTAGCCCCCAGGA
>VNJV01010645.1:0-15825 GCA_008042635.1 Drosophila nikananu
ACGCCAACACCAAAGCCCCCCGAGCTTCTACCCATTCCCATTCCCATTCCATTCGATTCCATCTGACTACAAACAAACAGACCATAAATAGTATAAATTTCCACATGACACGCGATGATTATGCGCTTTCCATGCAAACAAGTGTCTGCGGCATGGAGGAGGAGGCACGGTTTCGAGTGCCAGGGAGGTCGATGGGAGGGCATCTGCATCTGCTTTCAACATCATTTGCGTATGTGTCGAGCCTCTGCCCCGGCTAATGAATACAGTGGGCCCTGCTCGGGCAAGAATTTGTAGCAAATTAATTTAAAAATGCACTTGGAGGAAAAACTTGTGAGCACTGAAAGGCTTTCAAAACGAACTTGTGGCTTATTATGTTTTTCCAGGGTATTAAAATTGTAATCAGAAGCTTGCCAGGCAGTGAAAGAATAATTTTCGTTCCTATAATGCATATATATTATTGATCAGCATCGTCAGCCAAGTCAATCTGGTAGAAAAAAAAATTCTAATTTTTTTTCGAAATTTTTAAGAGGTTTGTTTAATTGTTAAATTGTAAAAAATAAATTGGAAAAAAATTAATTTTAAAATAATTGTTATTCAGTATGCAGTTTTATTAGCCTTGTAAAAACTAACTCAGAACAGTTTTCCGAATTCAAATTAATGTATTTTTAGCTTAGTTATTTTATTTTTAGTTTCTAATTTGCCCAATATAAATATTTAAAATTTAACACAGCTTTCGAGGTTTTTTTAATATCAGACAGAAGAAGAAAACAATGTGAAGGATTCATTTCCGACCCTAAAAATCATATATATTCTTGATCAGCATCAACAGACAAGTCGATCTAGCCTATCCCGGACACAAAAAAAATTACAAATTTTTTCACAAATTTTATAAGGGGTGACATCATTAAAAGTGTCAAAAGTTCAAAAAAATTGTTAAATTTTTACATCTTAAATTTAATATGCCAGCTTGTTAATCTAATAAAAACCAACACAGAAAAGTTTTCCGAATCAAAATAAATTAATTTTTGGCTTAGTTATAACCGATTTAAGATTCGGTTCCGTGATTCAATTCAAAACTGAAAAAGTTACAAACTTTGGTTTTTCAAAGTTACTTTTCTTTCTTATTTATTAAACAATAAATTTGCTTCAATAAAAATTTATTTACTTATATTTACTAATATTTTACCTTTATTTAATTTATTTATTCAATTTTGTTTTAAATAAAACCAATTTTGTGGGAGTTTCTATGATTTTTTGTAAGGTTTTTAATATAAGATATGTCCTTACTATTAAGCTAAAAAAAATATATAATTATTATTTTAACCAAGTTTTTATTTGCTGAATTTGTAATGTAATTTTCTAGTATAGAAATATTTTTAAATGCATTTATTTTAGTAAAAAGAAACTCCCAACCTTTTTAAAAAAGGCTAGTTAAATTAAGTCAAATTTGATTGGTGTTTCTGTTTGATTCCAGTTAGTTATTTCGCCGCATTCGGTACAAAACTTTTTAATACTTTTGCTTAATTAAAAATATACTTTAAATAAATTTTAATTTTATAGTTCTGGTTATTTATGAATTTACATTTTCTCATTCATTTATATTTTAGTTGTTTCTGTTGATTTTGTCTTCTACCAAGTCCACCGTAGATTAGACTTTCCAGCCCTCGTTCGAGTGGTTTAATTTCTTGTTATCTCTGTGTAATTAAATACAAAGTTCTTACCTTTCTCTATATACACTTTTTGTTAGCGACTTTTTCCTGTGCCAACTCACTGCGATAGTGAACAATTTTTAATTGCTCAAAGCTGGAGCGACAATGACAGCAAACGACTTTGCCCCCGGCCGCCCCTCGAAATCGCAGTGAATTCATTTTGTTCGGGCGGCTTCCCATTGATAGCCCTCTCTATGCGGTGGAAGTGACCCAGGTTCGGCCTTTGGAAGGCGGCCCCTGGAAGCGCGGTTTCATGATCGCCGGCCTCATCTGCATGTTGATATCTTGGTCATGAGATCGAGAATCGGTCCAGTTGTGTCGTTCTGCGGGTGTCTGGTTCTTATTAGCTCTGCACGCGCTTCCGCGCTCACTTGAATTCCATGAATTAATTTCAGTTTTGCATGTTGTTATTTATTAAAATTTTACTTGGACTCAGACGCTGGCGATTCCGTGATGTTTCCCTTTCATATGCGCCGCAGAAGCACAAAATTCCCTGTGCCTCTTGTGATTGATATCTTTGAGATATTTAGAGCTTCTTTCGCCCTCTCCCCAAAAATGAGAAATATTCGCATTTATTGTGTATGATAATTATTTTTATTCATTGTGTTTTTTGTTGGCCTTTCGTGCCCTCTCTTTTTGTAGTTATACATTTACAAATTCTAGTGTTTTTTTTTTCACATTTTACAATTATATAAATGGTTTTTGGGTTTCATTCTTCATAAATTCAATTTGTTTTTTTTACACATAAATACGCTGAATTTAAGTTTAAATTAATGTTTTGTTTTACGTTTCTTTGTTAGTTTACTTGCCCATAACATACAAACATACAACTAGGTTCTTATTTTTCTTGCTTTTCTTTTTTCCTTGAATTAAAATTAAAATCATTCAAATTGATTATCACAGTATTCACGCGAAAAATAAATATGCTTAGATACTAATTTACTTTCTTTTATTTTCTTTTCTTTTTAGTGTTTAACTATTCGCTAGGAATTCATTATGTTTGACTTGGAAAATTGTGCAGAGACTGTACCTAAATATTAATAATACACATACGCCACGTAGTACGGCTGCTTAAGGAAATGGAATTTATAAGCCTGTCAAAGGCTATACAAACACCATTTCCTTGGAGGATTCCAAAATATAGGTGATCAAGTGAACTATCAAAGTTGTTGACTTGATTAGCCATATTTTGGTCAGAGTTTATATTACAATTACGTTACAATAAATACCAATAATAGTTAACATAAGCAAACCCCAATTGTTGTGTGCGAATTGTCTTCTTTTTAGGAATTGATACCTAATTTTGGGACAGAATTAAGCTAGTATTTGATGTGTTTGCGTCTTTGAACCTGCAAGGAAATAAGCAAAAGAAGAAAGGGGATAAGTAAGAGTTCTCTAAATAAATTTTCAATTTGATGTCAGTTAATTAAAGGGAAATCAATCAAATAAATCAAATAAATTACTTGTGGATTTGTTACTATTTTAAAATCTTGAAAAAGAAACCTTTAACATATTAAAAAATATAATTACCTGCACATAGTGTTGCTTAGCATTCCTCTGATTCCTCCTCCGCACATTGCACTGTTTTCTTTGTCCCTCAAATGTGGTGACCTCTTCGCTTCGCTCTTAGTGCATCATGTAGGACGACTCCTCGTCATCGACGCCCGTTGGACTGTCCAGCGAGGGATTGATGCGCTTCTCCTTCTGGCGGCGATTGCAGAACCACACACGCACCACCTCCTTCTCCATGCCCAGGCGATCCGCCAGCTGGCTGATCTCCTCGGAGGTGGGCTTCTGGTTGGCCATGAACGCCTTCTCGAGGGCCCCCCGGATGGTGGTCTCAATCGACGTACGCTTCTTGCGCCGGCGACCAATAATCTCCGGCGTGCTGACGGTGGCCTGGAGGGCGGCGGGATCGAAGACACCGCCGGTGGCCTGGATGGTGCGATCGGCATCGTCCAGCCACTTCTGGAGCAGCGGCTTCAGCTTGCACATGTTCTTGAAGCTCAAATTGAGGGCCTCGAAGCGCGAAATGGTGGTCTGCGAGAAGTCATTGCCATACAGTTTGCCCATGGCCAGACCCACGTCGCCCTGGGTGAAGCCCAGCTTGATCCGGCGCTGCTTGAAGGTCTTGGCGAACTGCTCCAGCTCCTCGAGGTCCGTGGTCTCCTCCGGCGAGGGCTCACCCGCCGCGCGGGCAGCCGCCGCACTGGCCACCGTCTTGGGCTGCGGCGTGCTGGGTGTGTTTTGCATCTGGGTGCCACTGGTGGGTGTACTGGGTGTCAGCATGCCACTCAACTTGAGGCTGGCCGCCGAGCTGGGCGGCGTGATCTGGAGCGGATGATGGTGGCCCAACTGGTGGGGCGAGCTGGCGGGACTGCGGATTGCAATGGGGCTGCGCACCGCCGAGTGCGGCGTGGAGCTACGCGGTTGCTGATGCTGCTGCTGCCCCATCTTGTGGTGATGGTTCAGCTGCAGTGGCTCCTCCTGCTGGCGCTGCTGCTGCTTCTGCAGAGCCTGCAACTGCTGCGAGGCCTGACTCAGGGCCTGCAGCTGACTCTGCATTAGGAACTGGGCGGCGGCCACCTGAGCGGTCAGTGCGGGATCGTCCTGGGCCAAACCCAGCGAGCCACTCCTCAGCAGCTCCATGTAGCTGTTGAACTGCTGGGTGAGGGCCAGCTGGCGCTGCTGCAGCAGCTGCTGGAACTGGGCAAAGTCCTGCGGCGACAGGGAGCCCGTGAGCAGGGGATTGTTCAGGCCGAGACCAGCGGCCGCCAGTTGAGCCTGTGGCGAGGACATGCCCGGCAGGGCAAGAAGTGGGGAGATTCCACCACCGGAAGCCATCGAGGTGGCCACAGCGGCGGCGGCTGCTGCTGCTGCAGCGGCCATGGAAGTGGGTGGCGTGGCTTCACCGCCCACAACTCCAAGTTCTGCTCCTCCTCCTCCACCCAGCGTGGACGGTGGCAGAACTGGCGAGATCATGGGCGCCACTGGCGAGGGCACTGATATAACCGCCGGCACCGGTGAGGAGGCATTCACCGATTTCACCGAATTCGCCGGCGACTGAGTGCTGTGCCGGCTATTGTCGCTGGTCAAGTTCAGGGCACCGCCATTGGCGTCTTCGTAGTCCTCCTCCTGCTTGTACTGATGGTGGTTCAGGTGGTTCAGGTGGTGCGCTGCATGGTGGTGATGGTGGTGGGCCGGATGGGGCTGCATCAGCAGCTGGCGCTTGGCCTGCTGGTGGGTCAGGGACAGGGCAGGACTCAGGGGAGATCGGCAACGATCGCTGGAGGTGCCCACACTCGAGTTATTGTCATCGCAATCGGAAGCTGTAAGCAAATAAAGAAAATAGGGAATTCAAGGGTTAGGAAAAGTTAAGGGAAAATAAAGTAAAGTTGTAGCTAAAAACAGCTTGATGGGAAAGATAAAGAAATTTCAAACTAACAAAATGTGCCAAAAATGTATCCCTAGCATTTGTCACAACTTTATTCATCGATTAATCAAAATCTTCTCTAGATATATCTCCAAATCAAACCCTTTTACAGCCCACAAAGAAGGCGTAACCAACTGACCCAAAAAAGCCATGGAAAATTTATATTTTCCACCCATTCAAACTATGCAAAAATGAGTCACTCTTCGGGGACCAATGCCAGTGTCCTTTGGCATAAATTTAGCATAGGCCACACGAGCGCGTTTTGTATAATTTTCGTTCAATTTCATAGTCCGTTGGGTTTCAGGTTTCGAGTGAAAGCCTTTCACGTGACCACGACCACCCATCGCAGTGGGTTTTTTGATTATGCGAAAAAAAAAGAAAAATCTAGAGAGAGAGAAAAAGAAAAACCCAGTCGCAGGCTCTTTTCACCCCATAGTTTACATAGTTCCACCTTGACATCAAATGGAATTCTCGTGTTTTCTTTTCATTTTGGCTGACGCTTTTAGCTGCTTTTAAGTGGCATTTTAGCATTTCAAATGCCTTGGCCAAGGCGATTTGTATAAATTTGCTATTTGTATGCATTTTATATTTATACAGCATGCAGAGAAAGGGTAGCCTCGGCTTGGGCCCAATTGATTTGCAATAATATTTAAATACTCAAGGCACAAGTTCATTTTGTGGGCTTAGACTAGAGGAAAGCAGCAGCCCACTTCCTCCCTCATAAATGGCAATCAAAAGGAGTTAAACCCTTTGAAGTGGCCCCTGCCTAGATCCCATTCCCATACCCATTCCCAGTTGGATCGCCCCAACCAATTTCCACATCCTGTCCACTGCAGGCAATTTTTGCATATGTTTGCCTTGGCTACTTTATGACTTGTGCTCGCCTCCTGATGCTCGGCTGCTACGTGAATTTGATGACTTATTCGCCCAAGTGGAGGATGGCTGGATCTGGATGGACCGACCACATGGTCATCCTTTTTACATATGCGACCCGAACCCGAGAACCCGGGACAGGAGCGATTTTTTCGCTCCTTCTCGGACGGGCTACGTGCGTCCATTTGGTATTCAGATGATGTGCAAATTCGATTTGTATGTGTTGTGTGAATGGCCATTGGACACGGGTGGGTCTTTAGATGATAGAAGGGGGATTCTTACTCAATGGATTCTAAGCTAAATTGAGGTTTCTATTGGGGTTTATTTTTTAAATTTGTGCTGAAGTAAAAATGTATTTATATTGTGTGTTGTTTTTAGATAGTTTACTTTAGTTGGTAATTTTTTGTGAAGCGAATTTATGAACTTTTGTTAACTAAACATATTTTATTAAGGGAAATCTAGGTTTCTGTTATAGTTAATACTTTGCTTAGACTGCAAACCTTTACAAATATTTTTTAAGATTTTTAAAATACCTTCAAAAATCAAGAAACTCTAGAAAGCCTTTCGCAACAACCCCCCTTTCTTTCGCCGCCCCTGTTCCATTTAGCACAACCAATAAAAAAAAGCCAAATGGTCAGTTTGACTGCACATCGAGCTACCCCAAAAACGCTCCCACATACGACCGGCATAACGGAATAATTTTTGCATAAAATATATGTAAATATATATGTTCATGTTCGTGAAAGAAATCACAGCAACTGTGTCCCACAGCCTCCCTTCCTTCCTCACGGACATGCGAATTCAAATCAAGCGAAATGCTGTCAATAATGTGGTACAAAAAAAAAAAGAATAATAATAATAATAATAAAAAAAGGGAGCCCGAAAAGGTTGAAGTTTGGTTTTTTGTTCGGACCGTGACTAACGAAGTCCATGAAATTCGTAAAGTGTGAATTGCAAATTGAACGCAGCCTCCATGGCAGAAACGAGTTATGAATAATAATCGAACTTTGGTTTATGAATCCATCAAAAATTTATAAGGCACCCACAGAAAGAACTGCCTTCCACTTCCAGAGAACAATTAGGGAGCGCAGACAGGCAATTGTCACCTCAGAAACTACTTAAGGAGCTGTTAAGTCGAAAACACCCATTTAATAAGACATCAAAATCAACTTAAAGGCGGAGTCAGCCCCTAAATCTCGGTTGACAAAAGTTTTGACAGGCCGCCGCGGCGAGAGGGGTGAGCCGGGGTCTCCCTATAGGAAATACACAAATCAACCCTAAACCTAAACCCAGATATATGTTGTAGAATATAAACATATATCCCCTAGCTCAGGGGCCAGCGCGTGGCTGTCGCAGGCAAGGGTTGAAGTCGATACTCCCTCCGGTTTATTGTCTTTTTGTTGAACCGAAAACATGCTAGTGATTTAGTGAAACCGAGATGAAACCCGCTGCCCCCAAAAACAGGCAGATGTTCCGAACCAGAAATATTGTATGTATTCCCAACCATATGAAGTGGACAAATCTCGTAAATCGTTTTCGGACAACAGCTGATGCTCGAGAATGGAAAAGAAATTCAAAACACTTACCATTCGATTGCAGTGGCGACGGCGAGCGCGACAGGCGACTGATATCTGAAAAGGAAAATAGAAAAGGGAAGAGCATTTTTAGAACAGAATAAATTGAGACCACTTAAAGCTAAACGTAAAATAACACACGTCGCGGGCATAAAACGGGGGGAAAACACAAACTCAAATACAAGCATTTTCCAACGAGCTCGGGTTTACGGGTACACGAAATCGATATTGATATACATTTTAAGCCAAAAACTGACCAAATGGTCAGTCTTCAGTTCCAGGTCCCAGACATCGACACCGTTTGCCTATAAAAGGATATTTTTATGGACATCGTCGAGGGATATACGCGTGTACAGGAGTTCAAGGAACCACCTGGTCCGCTTTCAATTTGAATTTTGAAAGAGTTCGGCAGCCGCAGACAACATTTGTGCATTTGCTGCATTTTTATGTCTTGGAGAAATAGAATTTGGGTTCTTTGCTTCGGGTCTTGGTGGCTAATTTACGAGGCAAGACTTGAAATTTTCACTAAAATGCATTAGAAATTTAATTTCCTTAGCTTAAATGTTTGTTTAGGAGAGTGTATGTCTTAAAAAGTATGTTTTATAAAGATTTTAGAAGAAATTAAATCATAAAAATCATGCTTTGCTTTTTTTAATCTTGGAATATATGCGAATTAACTATATTAACCATTGGCTTTTTTAATATCTGACTTATGGTAACTCGGTTGTATTGATTATTTATAAATTCTATTTGTTAGTTTGTAAGTAAAATTCATTTCTAGACTGAATGAACCCTTGAGATACTCCTTTTTGATTTGCCACACATTTGCTTCTATCTCATCCTTCCCTATCGCTACCTAAGATCCTTATCCCAATGAATCAGTTTTGATATGTGGCCTGAGTTTCTATTCCTCTCCTCGTCGCAATCTTCCCTCACTTCTGGCACGCTTCTGCCACGCCTTTTGGCCGCTAATTAAGCAACAACAACTGCTGTTGCCAGCTCAAGTGGTTGTGCGGCATATGTGCGGCGGATACGGCCTGAATCTAAAGCCCATGCAACGGCTGTGTTAGGTAAATGAAAATTTTACAAAAACCCGGCGTTAAAATGCCACATAAATTATATAACGAGAAAGGAGAAAGGAGAGTTTTTCGAAAATTCAACACCCTCGCGCGTGTCCGAAAAACGACCACAAAGTGAGCAGCAAGCAGCATTTGAATCTCCCGAATTGTGGGGTTCATTTTTCCAGAATTTTACAGTTTTTGGCCGAGGAAATTTGCAAAAACCACAGGCAGGCTATAGTGGCCACCCCCAAAAATGCGTCTGGGAAATAAATAAAATTTTAGAGAATCGACCAGCGGGGGTGGCGGTTTATGAGGGTCTCAACGATGGAAGGAGAATGTGGAATTTGGCCAGATACATTTGGCTGTGTGGCGCACACAATTAGTCAATGACCTCGACAGTTGCCTGGCCGGGGGTGGCTAATACAGCGCACAAACATATATATATAATATATATGTGTATACAAGCTATATCCTATAGACGGCGGTCATCACGTGCGCAGACCGAGACTGACTATCGATTGAGTCGTCGTCGGTTGCGGCGGCGGCGGCGGAAGCTGCGTGTCTTGAACTCTTGACCCCCTCGATTTCTGCAACTGCCACAGAGAGGAGGGGAAAGCCAAGAGCTCCCCAAAAGTAGCCGAAAAAAAATAACATAAATAAATGAAATAAAATAAAGGAAAATAAAGGAAAATGATGGAGAGCCAAAGGCAAGCCGAGTGGCGTGCTCTTTGGCCTTTGTCTCTGCCTGTATATTCGTAGCAAAACAAAACTAGCAAAATCACAAAGAGAGAGAGAAAGAGCAGAGAAAGCTTCGAGTGCGGCGAAATGGAAGCTTGATTAGGGGAACTCTCAAAGAGAGATGAACATCAATTAAGGAGAGGCTGATTTTTGGGCTCAGAGGAGATGAGAGAGTGCAGGGCGAAGCCAAAATATTTATATTAGGAAATGCAATCTACAAAATATGTACAGCTCAAGATGACTAATTAGAATTCATATTAATTTACTAATAAGAAACATATATAAAGCCTTTCTACATTTTGAAGTGGTTTTTAATTCCCCAAATCATTGGCCAAAACAAATGTAAATAAATTTCCTTGACTACCTCAGTCAAGGCATTAAAATAAATGCTAATTAAATATGCAACTACCAACCAAGACCTCCTCAAACAATGGCCCATACATTGAACTGATTTCTACGTTTTAACTGATTTTTAAACCCCCTCTAGGAACTGTTGACTTTTGGTTAATCACCCCGAGAACTGCATTAAAAACCAATGTGCGAGTATTGACTGCATTTTCTATCAGTTTCCGCCTTGCCAATTGTAAATCTTAATCGACTCTTCATTGGGTTTCCAAGAATTAGCCATAAAATGTGTTGGCCCAACAGCGGACACACGCCCTCTTTCTCGATGGGCCTTTATGGCGCCGATAGGTGGGCGATAAGGGGCGAGGTAATAATTTTGTGCGGGGGAAATGGGGGAGCATGAGCTCATGTGAACAATGACTAAAAATAATGTTATTATTCAAGTTGGACATTGTCGTCAATTGGCCCCAGCTCTAATCGCTCAAATATATTAATTTAAAACTGATTGCCAGGCGAACCAGTTTCGTTTGGGCCTTCGGTTAATTTATTAAAATCACCGAAAATATGACGAAACTTGTTTACTCTGCGTTGGAGTGCTGCCTTAAGGTGGACTTCTTGGAATCTTAGCATTGGCATTGTGCAGGTGTGCAAAATGTTACTTCGATTTTGGTTTCAAGTGATAAGCGGGCGATAAGCGATAAGCAAATCGGAGTGTACAAGGCAAACCTCTTATATGAATATCATGAGACATATATTAGCTATCGCTCTATTAGTTCCTAGATTAGGGGAATTACTTGCGTCACGTGCTCGAGCACCAGGAGGAAATTGAAGAGAGTGCAGCAGTACGAAGAATATTTGAATATTCCGGAAAAGTCACCGTTTTTATCGTTTTACCTCTATTTAATTAAAAAGTGTTCCCTTGTCACCTGCTTATCTGGCGAGTGGTGCTCTTGTTGAGCCAGCGGCAAACTACCTTAATTACTCACTGCGGACTACAGGGATTCGTCAGAGTCTATTTTCTGTTGTTTTACATAATCAATCATCGTAACCCGCTCCAAAGTACGTACCACTTGTGGTAACCACACTTGAGGGCGGCGGCTCAATGGAATTATTACGCATATTCCGTATTCCAAATGCGACCATTTTACAATATTTGTCATCGAAATGCGCTTTTTATTGCCCCCGCAACGATAATTGATAAGGCAACAAATTAAATGTGTTGTTTACAATGGCCAAGCGGTTCCGCTGAGTGCCCATCGCCACCCAGCACTCCTCGCCACCCATTTACATGGTCACACATTAGTAGTTGTCCGGGTTGTGCAAGAAATGCGTCTTTAATAAATATTTTTATGGTCCTGCTTTTGTAATACCCATTTGCTAGTTCTGTAGCCTGGCACCACCGGCTGGGTCTTGAGACGGGACTTTAAGTGGGTCGCCGGGAGTTAATATTTATGGCGGGGACACCTGTGCCGGGGTATTTTCAATAAGCAGATTGCATTTTCTTTGTTCTTTGGTGTATCGAGGTGTTTAGTTTTCGGTGGGGCGCCAAGCACCTGACTCCCCAGTCATGGTAATTTTCACGAGGTCTGGCTTGGTGATTCAATGGTGAAAGGCGGTCTTGGGGAAATCGGAATTGGGTGCTTATTAGCCGGGTTTTCCTCACAGGGAAAATTTATGAGCCGTTTACTTGGAATTTTCTTATTAGAAAGGGAACTTTAAGTCTTATTGTGTTCCAGAAAATCATATGGTAAATGTTTTCATTGAAAAATTTCAAGTATATAGAAATAGATTCTTGCTGAATTTAGTTTGAATTAAATGGTCACCAGTTTTTAGGAAAAACTTTAACAAAGATGATATAAATAATTGGTTTTAAGAATTGGTTTAACAGGTGAGACTTTAATTATTTAAAGTAGAATATATTTGGAAGATTCTAGAACATATAAAAAAATTCAGAAATCGTAGATATATTTAACCAAATAATAAATTAGTGTTTTAATAGACATTCTTAGTTATAGTAGCTAAATGAATATCAAATGGCTCAGAGCCAACACAAATTTTTATTATTTTCTTGCGTGCTTTTTTTTGTATTACTTAAAATATAATTTTGGCTATTTAATATGAGTTTCTAATATGTTTTTTTAAACGAAAATTTTAATAGAAGGTTTTTGGTATCTAAACGATATCTTATGGGTTATTTATTGATAAATATCAAGGTTGAAGTTGTGTAAATTCAACTTTCAAAACATTTTAGAATATGCAAAAATTTTAAATTGAAAAAATCATGATGGCTCATCTGCAACCTAAATAAACCTAACTTATCACTAAGATATAGTCCCATAAATACGTATTTTATTGTTATAATCAATAGCTTAAGTTTGGGGACCATCTCTAGTACCTCTCAAGGTTTTTTTTAAATCGTTAAATAAAACTTACATCGATTCTGCATTATGTGAACGGCGGCCTCGCGGGCGCTTGTGGGCGTTGATTTGAGCAGATCGCGCTTCAAGGAGTTGTTATTATCCTCGGGACTAGCGGTGTGCCAACGTAGCTCCGACATAACCATTTTCACAACTCAGTAGTAATTGTTTTATGTGTGCGATATGTTCGGGATACTTGAGCACTACTTGGAATCACTTTAGCACTTTAGTTCTTGGGTTCGTGGAGGTTTTTTTGGGGGCTCTTAACTATATATTTCTTTAGGTTTAGTTTTAGTTTAGTTTCTGTGTTTGATTAGAATTGTGTTTGGAAAGCGCCGCCTTGTTGTGGACGCGTTCGTGTCTCGTGTGAAACTGACAACAGAGAAGCGGTCGCAGCGGTCAGGATAGCTCTCTTTTTGGGAACGGAATCGGAACTAACGGATAATCGCTGTAGGCCTGAAATTCTGTCCGCTGAATGATATGGTGATGATTGCTCTCTCTTTCGCTCTGGGCACTCTCTTTTGCCGTCTCGCTTCTACGCGCGCTCTCTCTCAGTCGCTTCCCCTCACACCCTGAGCCGGCTTTTGAGTTGGTTTTTGAGTTGTGTTATGCGTTCGCCACCCTAAAAGAGTTTTAGGGGTTGGTTTTTTCTTCGTTTTATAGTAGGTTTTTCGCTTTTTTTTTTTGGTAGAGGGGAATATCCAACTAAAAAACCGCCTGCGTATACGTGATAAAAAACGCGACTTAACCGTTCGCTTGCGCTCCACACGTTCAACTGGTTCCACTTCTGCGCGGCAACTGCAGTTGGAGTGGAATGTGAACGCAAAGAGCGGGGCTCGGCTCTCTCTCGCTCTCGCATTCGCATTTGAGGTTTGTTAGAAATGGGTTCCACACACACACACACACACATACCAATTGGAGTGGAGTGTGAGTCTCTCTCAATTTGAGTGATTGTAGACCCCAACACACAGCCACACACGCACACATTTTATGCGCTTTAAAATTGTAGAGTGTGTGTGTGTGTGAGTGAGCGGTTGGGGGGCACTCGCCTGTGGTTCGCTCGTTTCGTTCGTGGGCTCCATTGTTGTGCCCGAGAGTGTGTGTGTGTGGGATGCGTGCGCTTGTTTGGGGTGTGGCTTAAAATTTAAATTTGGATTTCAAATGGCAATGTGTTTTTTATACGCTTGGGGATGTGTGTGTATGCATATTATTTTATGATTGGCGAGTCAAAAATGGGCACCTATGGGTGTGTGCTGGTGTGTTGGTGTGTGAGCTATGTAAAAATATTTTAAAGCTACGTCGACGTCGACTGCAGCAGAATAGGGAGCCCCCTTTGGCACCACCACCCCCACCTGCTTTTGCAGCATTGTCGTCTTCTGATTTCGCTCTTTGTTCTGGCTCCCCTCTCCTACTCTCTTTCTCTCTTTCTCGCTCCCCCAGTCGCTCCCTTCGCATTTTATTTGCCATTCATGTATGCACACATGTGCGGAGCCTCCCCCTCTTCGTTTCTTTCTACCGGCAGGAAACTGGGAGTCTTTTTTGTTTTTGCCACCCACTTGGCAGTGTTTTTCTTTTGCTTTTGTTTCTTTTCGTCTTTAGCAGATTTTCTGTTTTTTCTCTGTGTGTGTAGATTTTCTCTGCTTTTATGAGTTGTTTTTGCTTTATTTTGTGTTTGTTTAACGCGAAGAATAGCGACATTTATGGTGACAAAGATTGAAGAAGTGAAAAAGAAATATAATCAATAGCATAAATTTAATTAAATAAAACTTATTTCAAAAAAAAAAAACTTAAACTTAAACCTTAGAATATAATATTTGAAAACATTTTTTTATTTATTATTATAATACACATAAAAATAAATATATGTAAAATATTGAATACTTTTGGAAAAGGTCTAAAAAGAACTAGAAAATATTTCTTTTTCTCAAAATAAGCGAATTAATATTTGTTTGTGAATTAGAATTTTTGTTTATTTATAATAAAAGAATTTAGTAATACAAATTCTATAAAACGAGGGTGTTTTATAAATAACAAATAAGGGCTAAATCTTACTCAAATCTGAATTTATCAATAACTTCCCAGGCATATTTCACCTAGGCAATCAATTTTTTGAAATCCCGCTCAGCTCTACTTCTCTGAATCCCCTTTTTTATGCATATTAAAAACAAATGTTTCGTATTATATTCCGAAGAACTGCCAAGACAAACGAATTATAATGAAAAAGTCAAATTTTCAAGGTGAGGGCAACAGAATCTCTTCTTCCATACGAAACTATATAAAAAACTAGCCCAACTACCTGACCAATGCACAATGTACGCATATATTTTTTATATGCACATCTCTCTTTGTTATGAACGAAAATCATAAAAAATTGTTACAAAGTCGTAAAAAGTCAAAAATTACAAACAGGTAAAAACAGGAGAGAAAAAAAACGAGGGTGAGGGAGAGGCAGAGGCACTGTGGAACTGCGTCCTGACAAGCGTTTAACGCTTCCATCAATGATAGCCACCTAGGGTTCTGGTTCCCTTCGGTGACGGCAATCTGAAGGATTTCGCGCTCCTTGCCATCTTTTTTTACGATGCCTTTCGGCCCTGTAAACTGGCTCGATTTCCACGTAAATAATAAAAAAGAAGAACGAACATTCGATACGTTTTGTATCTCAGGATGCCGCGAGTCGAGGAGTCAGTCGAGTCGGCGCTGTTGGCCAGCATCCTGGACCTACACATGTTAATTAGCCCAAAAGGCATTGGTCCACTTCGACTACTGGTCATCCGCTCTCTCTCACGTTCGCAAGGAGCTGTTAAAAAAGGGACGATGCCCAGCAGTTGCAGAGGGAATTTAAGGCAATCAGAAATCTTGATTTAGAATTATAATTAAAACACAAGACCTAAATGCCAACAATTATATAAAACATATTAAAGTACAAAATAAAATAACTTAAGTTTAAAGAGGTCTTCAAATATGTAGAAAACGTTGCCCAAATATTTAAAGACTTTTCTGCTAAGTGTCTTTAAAAAATCTACATTACAAAAGACACTTCACATTTAAAGCAACAAAACCATTCCCTGCTCCTTTAATTTTTACCAGTTTAAAGGGTATTTCCTAGTCCATATACCCCTTAAATTCACTCACAACATATTGACTTGCTGACCGTTTGACTTTTTTATTTGCGTGAAGGCGAACACACAGCTCACAGACTTTGAGGCCTACCGTGCGTGCCCATAAAAAATATCCGAAACTATTTGTCGGCTCTCTTTTTCCGGCCTGAACTTTTCCTACCTCTTTCGCACTTCGTCCTTGCCGTCCGCCGAACGTCGTAAAAGAAAATTCGTTGCCGAGAATTACTTAAGTCAATGTAGGCAAAGATCATAAAATAAAGGCAAGCGAGTGCAGAAGAGTTGAACCTGGCAAACAACATTTTTATTGGGGCAGCCGGAAAATATTAAAAAAATAAAAAATAAAGAAGAAAAAGGAAAGGGAATTTGGAGAGTACTTGGTAAATTGTTTGAGAAAATAATGAAAAGTGAAATGTCTAATGAAGTCGTAAAGTTTTTGGGACCTACAAACATGTTGGCATGTGTTTGTTTCTTTAACTGAGATCTCTCCCTTTTTGGGGTTTGTTCTTGTGGGTTTTCTGATTTTTACAGATTTTAGTGCATTGATTAATGGGAAAAG
>VNJV01010646.1:0-16367 GCA_008042635.1 Drosophila nikananu
TATGTGTTTATATATCTTATTTTATTTCTAAGGCATGTCAAGAATTAAGTTTAAGCTAAGATTTAGCAAATCTATATTGATTTCAGGTTTATTGTTTTCTTATACGGCTCCGGCCGTAGGCAGCAGTAACATCACTGGGATTGATTCGATTTAATATCTCTCTCTCTCTTGGTTCCTTGGTCGGAGTGCATGAGGCACCTTATATCAGCGCATATTCGTACTCACGGCGATTTTCTCTATTTCTCTGTCTTCTTTATCTGCTTACTGCACGTGTTCTGGCTTCCTCTTCCTTGTCTCTTTCGTTTCTAAGTCGCTGATCAGGCCTTCGCGCCAGTTACGTGTGTTCACACAGAAAAGAATTCTGGGTAGCTTGCGGTCCCTGTCGCGGCGCCTATACATTTACATATATATGTATGCATATGTGTGTAGCGAATGCACTTATACCGACGCACCCGCGCCGGTATGTATGTACACCGCGTGGCTTGCTTTACATAGGCCAAAGTACTTGGCCGACAGTACCTTAATTTCTGTAAGAAACTAGTCGTTAGTTTCGGCACAAAATAACACTTTTCAGTATTCCTATTTACCTGAGTTTCAAATACACTATCACTTTGTAAAATTCAGGAATCGAAGAGCTGTGCTTTTGGCGCTCTTACGCACAATCACACACTCGAAATAGGTCTTGCTTGTTTGCTGGCCGTATTGGTATAAGTTTTGACACTTTTTATACACTTTAGTTGGGCGATTACTGTTCATAAAACGAAAGACTGCACGTGGGTTTCTTTTATTCCTCTTCACTTTTGTCGGTTCTTTTTAGAAGTCGCGTCTGTCGTCTCAGAGTAGAAAAATCAGAATGATCGCGTGTTCGCTGTACTCTTGCAAACGCATCGAGCCAAGCGAGCTTTAACGGGACCTTTCCAGACTATGAGAGCGACGAATAAGGTGCGAAAGGGACAACTAGGACTTATAGCTTTTGTCTCACAGAGTTGTTACGAGATTTCTATTAACCCTAGTATGCCAAAAGTGGTCTGGCCTGGGTCTTTACAGATAATAACAATCTTAGTTTAATTATTTACTTCTTTATTTTCTGGTACACAGGCCTCTACACACGTTGTTGAATGCTCCGGATATCTCCACAAACACTCTTAGAGCATATTCTTTGTTGTTGGGCTCCCTCAATGGTGGCTACTAACGAGTACAGTGCCGTGTCCACTGATTTCCCTTTCGTGTAAGCATGCTGGTTGGATGACAGCAGTCTTCCCTGATGTCTATGTCCAGCAGCTTTTCTAGCGTCTTAAGTAAGAATGAGGTGAGGCTAATCGGCCTGTAATCCTTGGGGCTAACATGGCTGCACTTGCCTGCTTTTGGCAGGAAGACAATCCTAAAGGTCCTCCATTGGATAGGGATATAGCCCGTGCTTAGGCAAGCTGTGAATATAGCGTGTAGCCATGGGGTGATCACTTCTTTGGTCACCTGTAGCATGGCTGGGAATATTCCATATAGTCATGGTGCTTTAATTCCCGCGAAGGAATCTATAGCCCATTGTATTCTTCTAGAGGATATTAGATTTGTTGGAAACTTTCATCTCCAAGTGCGAGGTCCAGGTGCTTGTTGGCATCAGATATCTCAGTGCATCCTGGGAAGTGAGTATGCATTAGTGCTGTTAGGGTCTCCTCGCTGCCCTCAGTCCACTGTCCGTCATCGCGTTTGAGCTGACTCTGTATGGTGGGTTGCTTCGATAGCAACTTCCTGAGTCTAGCGGTTTCTGGGGCTGTCTCGATATTGGAGTAGAAGTTTCTCCACGAGCTTCTTTGTGACCTGCGTATATCCTTCATGTAATCCCTGAGGGTCTTGTATTCCTCATTGATTATATCATTTTCCGCCTCTTTGGTGATTTTGAAAAATTCTCTGAGGTTATTGCGTAAAAGCGAAAGATTACCGTTCCAACAGGGTAGCCTGGTCCTCTTCCTGGTTCTAGATGTAGGGCATGCTGCGCGTTGCGCATCCATTCCCTGGACAGGGTCTCTAGGGACTTTTCTATTTAGGAGAGTGGTCGAATTTGTAGAGGAATTCTATGTACTTATGGTCCGAGAAGGATGGTCTCTCAAGGACTCTCAATTCTGAAACCATTGTCTAGCACGTTTGTACGAAGGTATGCTCTTCCCCTACGTTTGCTATGCATAAGTTAGTGGATAGTAAAAAGTCTAAGAGCGACTCACCTCTGTCGTTTATGTCGGGGCTCCCCCACACGCAGTGATGTGCCTTGGCGTCTGCACCCACGATCAGTTGCTGGTCGTTCGGGCTGGCTTCCACCATGCTCCTGAGTTCCTCCGGTGGGGCCGTTCTGTCAAGTGCCATGTAGCAGGAAGCTACCAGAAGGCGCTTCCTCTTGCTCTCCAGCATCACAACAGTCAGGTCATCCGTGCTGTAATGAGACAGTAGGTTAGCATGCAGACCCTTTCGTACAAGTACGGCGGTTCTGTTTCTGCTTACCGATGGTGAGTAGAACAAGTTTTAGTTGGAGGACTTCAGTCCGGCGACGGCATTGGCCGAGGCAATCCATGGCTCCTGGACCAAAGCCATGTCGGCGGACCCTTGCTCAAAAACAGTGGGCTGGCGTGAGGTGGAGTTTGCCAGCCACCGGGTTACACTTGAAAGAAAATAAGTTGATCGTTCATTTCAGGCTCTCTAGTCGGAGCCAAACGACTCCCGGCTGGGCCTGGCCATGCCAAGTTGAATTCATATCTGTATCTGCAATTTTTCCTCTCACTGTAGCACATTATCCACAAGAATATTTTATTTCATATATTTTTCGTTATTTTATTTCCCATAGATTTCGCTATATTTTGTTCCAGTATATTTCGCCGTTTGCCCAACTTTTATTTAGTAAAAGAAACCATTTAATAAATTCATTTCATTCTTATTATATTTTTGGTTTTATTTCTCAAGGTATTCTTCTCCCAGTGTATTCGTCTCGGTTTCTTGTATAATTTCATAATTTTTTTTTATAATTTTCATAATTTCCCAATTTCATAATTTTAGACTTTCACAATTTTCATAGTTTTAGAGTTTCCATAATTTCGTATCGTTTCTCTGTGTTAGTTTTTTTTAAACAAAATAACTTATATTTATCCAGAGTCGGTCTGACCGCACTCTTCGGTGACACCGCATCGAAGGCTCGCAAAGATTTTAACACCACACACACTCTAGCCACCTCGATGCGGTTTCACTGCCACTCACCCGTCTCGCTCCCTCGCACACACGCGAAATGGCACTGCCACGCCGCTGGTCCTGGGCCAGGCATTGCCACGTCCTCCTTTGGCTCCAAACTCCAAAACTCCAACTCCAGTTAGGGTGGCACTCGCCGGCCCGTATCTCCTCGTCAAGAAAATCCAAAGGTTCTAAAGTCTACGCACACGCGGTTTTCGGCTCGCCGATCTATGTTTTGCTTCCGTCTCCATTCACCGGTTAACTCGAACTCAACTCCGCTTCGCTACGCGAAACTTCTCGCGGAGTTTCTTTTCAACTTCTTCCAGAAGTTTTGTCGTCCGATCATCCCCTTTCTGTCGCTCCTCTCCTCGCGCGTGTTCGACCAAGGAGTGGGGCAGCTGGTCGCCTCCCGTCACCTATACCCAATTGTCCGGGATGGGGACGAACCAGTCCTCAGGATCCGGGCTCGGAGCCTTCTTCTCCGACTCCTCCAGGTCGCACGCTTCCTCCTGGCCGATCTCCGGCTCCGGCACCGGCTTCCACACCCTCACGCCGAACACGTCTTCCGGGAGAATCTGCTCGACGCCGTACACCTCCTCCCGAGTGATTTCCTGCGCCGTGTCGGAGTCCTGGGGGTGTTGCCAGCGCCGGTGCTCTGTGGTGAAGGTATGGTCTCCTCCATCCGGAGGGGATTGTGCTCCGGGTGCTGCTGCCGACGAAGGGTGGCACGCGCCTTCCCTCCGACATCCCACTTCGGTGGAATGTCCTTCCGGCTTCCAAAGGGGTATGGGGTGACGGGTTTCCACAGCCACTCCCGGCTCCCCAACGGTGACACGACCATGTCCTTTAGTCCGACCTGGATGTCGAGCTCGTCCGTGGTCGTGGAGGTCGAGCTGGACGTGTAATAGTGGTCAGCGTCTGGAGGGGCAGCGCGTCGAATTGCTCGACGTAACGGAGGGCATCCACCCAGACCACCTTGTCCCTCATCCTCTGACCGCGGTAGTAGGCTTGTGGCGGTGGGCAGAGTGCCCGTAGTGCCCGGGGCAGATCGTCGCTGGTGGCCGTTGTTGTGGCGTCGGCTGGGGTGGCGATCGCCACCTCCCAGCGTGTGATCGGTCCCCACCGGACTCTCCTCGGCTCTGCTCGCACCGTTCCAGTGGAGAAAACAAAGTCTATAAATCTTTTGGCTTACGGAGGGGCAAACTAGCAAAGTTTTAATATGGTTAGACGTTACTTTGGGGGAGTGTTAGTTGTGGGTCCTGGGAACATAGAGTTTCCCCATCAGGGGAGTGGGGACGTTGGGAAGGCGCACCGACCAGCAAGTGGCCCCCACTGACTCCGGCTTGGCTCTTGTCACAGAACTCCGATTCATCAGTGGCTCTTGCCTGTTACTTTTCTTAGCCACATGTTTGCCGTTTCCGGGCCGCAACCCTTTCTGGTGGCAGGACCTCTGGTTCCTGCTGCTGTACCGCCAAGCGGTCTTCCTTCTGCGAAGTTTAGCGGCACACGCCTCTAACTTCCTCCATCGCAGTTCCCTCCTCATTCTCCGGCTTCGCCGGTTCCAGATCGTTTACTGTTTCCTTTAAGAGTCCTAGAGATGCCGTTCTGCGTTGTTTACTCTGGGTGTGCTGCAGACGCACAATCGTGGGTGCCAGAAATTTGATAACCTTGTATGGCCCTTCGTATTTAGGGGCCAGCTTTGCCGCGAAATTATCCGTCGCCTTGGATAAGTAGTGCTGCTTGACGAATACTAAAGATCCTAACTCTGGTCTCCAGGCTCGTCTTCGAAGATCGTAGTGCTTCCTTTGTCTAGTGAAGCTCGCTGAGTGTTCTCCTGGACGATCTTGAACACGTCGCGAAGCATTTCCGCTTTCGCTACGGGTGCTCGGAGAACCTCACTTGGTCCCGGAGTAACTTCGTCATACAAGACCCCTGGGAGTCGTGGCTCTTTACCTTGAATGATGAAGGCCGGACTAAATGCGGTCGAATCCGAAACGCTGCTGTTTATCGCCAAGTTCAGCTCCGGTAGCAAGTAGTCTGCTTATCCTCGATGTACTGGGCGACCATAGTTTTAATGGTGCGATTGGCCCTCTCCGTCGGGTTCTGCTGCGGTGTATAGAGTGCCGTATACTGGATCTCCATTCCCGCTTGTTTACAGAAAGCTTTGAAAGAACGACTAGTGAATTGAGTTCCGTTGTCGCAAACGAACCTGCGTGGAATCCCGAAATGATTCAGAATCCTCTCCCTAAATGATTTTTCGAGATATGCCGAAGTAGCTTTTCTTAAGGGGACCAACTCAACCCCATTAGAAAAGGCGTCGACAAATACAAGAAGCATGCTGTTCCCGCTCTTGGAACGCGGAAGGGGCCCGATGAAATTCCGACAGCAATCGCTTGCGGTGTTCCTTGGCCACGCACAGTTTCCATTGCACCGAGTCTTCATCATCGGGTCGTGCTCCAATATGTCGATATAGTTGCCGATTCTCATATACATAATCTGGAAATTCTCCAAGCTTGTCCTGGACGAGTTTCAGCATCCGCTGGTACCAGGTTCATGCTGGGTTGTCCTCCTGTCTCATCTGTATCACCTCCAAGAGCTGCCGTGACAGCGCATCCGCGACAACATTCTGACTCCGGCGCCGATATGTGACGTCAAACTGGTACTGCTGAAATTCTAACACCCAGCGCGCGATTCGCCCCGTGGGATTATCGATTGAGTTGAGCCACTTCAAAGCAAGGTGGTCAGTTATCACCTCAAACCGATATCCTTCCAAGTAGCACCTGAGTTTCCTGATGGCCCATATGATGGCCTGACACTCCTTCTCTGTGGTCGAGTTATTCTCTTCAGCGGCTATGAGATGTCTACTGGCGAACGCGATTACTCTCTCTTCCCCCTGGATCCTCTGGGTTAACACTGCTCCCAGTCCGATGTCGCTAGCATCTCTTTGGAGGACAAACTTCTCCTTAAAATCTGGACACGCGAGGACGGGTGCCTCCGTGAGCTTCCTCTTCAGTTCCTCGATTGCATCCTGCTGCTCCTGCTGCCATTGCCATTTCTTTCCCTTCTTCAGTAATAGAGACATCGGTTGGACTACACTGGCGAAGTTTGGCTCAAATCTTCTGTACCATGACGCGATACCAAGACATCTCCTCAGCTCCTTGCATGTGGTGGGCGGACTTAGCTGACGCACTACCGAAATCTTGTCGGGATCTGTGTGAATTCCTTCCTCGCTGATAACATGTCCCAAGTATACCAGGCTGCGCTTAAAGAAACTACATTTCTTTGCATTGAGGAGAAGGTTTGCCTTCCGCAGCCGTCGGAATACTTCTTTTAAGTTCTCCATGTGCTCCTCCAAAGTACGTCTGATGATAATAATATCATTCAAGTATGCAAAGGCGTTGGGCTCCATGTCAGGACCGATGACACTATACAGCGGCCGCTGGAATGTGGCTGGAGTTGAGTGAAGGCCAAACAGCATGACCTTCCAATGGTACAGTCCTCCCCCTGGCACTGTAAACGCAGTGCATTCGCGACTGGTTTTGGCCATGGGGATCTGCCAATATCCGCTCTATAAATCTGGATTAGAGATGTACTTCGCGTTTGGCAAACGCTCCAATATGTGTGTAATCCTTGGCAGTGGGTATGCATTTGGAATGTAGGCAGCATTCTATTGTCGAAAATCCACGCATAATCTCATTTCTCCTGATTTCTTGCCAACAAGTACAATTGGGGCACTGTGGGGACTGTACGAAGCCTCTATGCAATCGTTCCGTATCAACTCGTCGATCTGCTCATCAATAATCCGCTGCATCGCTGGATTCTTCGGTTTACTGGTTTACTGCCAGTCCTCCTCCAGCGTCCGGTGTATATTCCGGTTTGGCTGGGGAGTGAGTACTCCGCGAGTCACCTCGACACGCGTTGTTGACCGGTGGTGTCTCTCGAGCTGGTTCTACCCTTGTTTCCTGAGTTCGTCGAAACGGGTTGTTCCGCACTGCCTTCTCATCTCGGGGTCCTAGCGATCTATCGGTCGGGTCCGCTTGTTTATTCCCATCTGCCTCGTTGACTGGGTGCTCCGGTGCTGCGGGTTCGTTGTTAGAAATCTGCTTCGGCGGGGACTCATTTACAGAGAGAGAAGAGAGGACTGAATTATTCCCAGTATTGGCTTGAAGAGGGGGCTAAGTTGGATAGGAGTGCGACCACATTGCAGGGTGGCGGATACGCCGTAGAGAAAGTCCATGCCTATCAGCACGTCGTCCATAATCGAAGGCAAAACTAAAAGTAGAAGTTTGACCCAACGTTGGTCTAGCTGGACTTTCGCTACCACAGACTTGGTGACTTCCTTCCGTGAGCCCTCGGCCAGGCTAACTTGGGTGCGTACCGGCCGTACGTTATCAGGTGTACCTACGCGTTGAAAGACTCTCTCGCTCACAAAACTCCTGCTGGCTCCGGTATCTAGTGTTGCATTAAATAGTTGTCCCTCAATCCGCACCCGCGCGATGATCCCGCTGTCGTGTACCTGTAATGTTCCTCTTAATTCCGGGGACTCCTCTTGGCAGCCTCCGGCTGTTCCCCGTGCTGACGAAGATTCCTCTCGTTTCCCGGACCATTTCGTTGTCAGCATTGCCTGGTCAAGATTCCTCTTCGATTACACTCCCAGCAGAAAATAACTCGGCGACTCCGGCATCCACTCGCATAGTGACCCACTTCCGCGCAGTTCCTGCCAGCTTCTCTGAAATTCGGCACTACTGATAAGTTTCCCACCCGGGGAACTTGTCCTAAAGCACCAGCAGTGGGTGTAGAAGCTCGTGCAGGGGGTGGCACGACGTTCGAGCGGTTTCTTGACGGCGTTCCAGGATACGATCCGTGGTCTGTTCTCCTCGGTGGCTGCAGCTCGGCCAGCCTCCTGGCATGGTTTCCCGTTCCGATCCCGAGTAACTTCGTAGTTGACCGCTAAGACAGTCAGTTGCTCCAACGTCGTGAACTCGTGCCTCCTAGTGAACAGTTGGTAATCCGGTTGAAGGTTCTCATAGACCCGGTCTTACTCCTGTTCCTGATTATATCCCGCACTATGCCTCAACAGTCGGATATTTACCAGATATTGTTTGAACGATTCCCCCTGACGTTGATACATGGTGCGAATGTCGTCCTCAAGTCGCTGAAAATACCTCGGCGGCAAAAAGAATTCGGAATCTTCTCCACGTTGACCTCGTATTCGGTGGCTCGCTCCTCGAGATGTTGAATAAACGTAATCGGATCCGTATTTCCGTCAAAGGTTATTCCCCAATTCCGAAGCTTCTCCGCCAAGGTGGCTGCGGTCATCTCGGGTTTCCTAGCTTTAAATATCCTTCCTGACTGGATTAGCGTCAATGGCTCCGACCACATCGATGATACCTCCGGGTGTTGGAACCTGGAGCGGCGTGGACCCGGGTTGTGTGGGCTCGGTTGCTTCCTCTCGTTGATCGCCACAGAAATCTCGGTTTCGCAAGCCTGGAGCCGCTCGACGATATCCAAGACATGATCCTCCCTATTGTTAAATGTGGCCAACCGGCTCCTCATTTCTTTAACGCTTTCCGTTGCTTCCAAACCGAACTCCCTTAAAATCGCCTCCAGTTCCCGCTTGCGGAGATATGGTATCCACCTTGCACCCATGTTTGCGAAAAAGAAATATTATTCGGGACTAACTCAAGACGAGGAAAATATTTTTCGACGCAGTAAAAATTATTGCGGGGTCAAACGAAGCTCAAGAAATTAACGTATTTATTTCGAAACACGACGGGGTGAAAAATGCTCCAGCGAACCGTTGAAAACAACGATGAGGAAAAACGATTATGAAATTCAGCGTCGACGATTTTATAAACTCAGCTTAGTAGCGACTGTACTTGTTGACTCGGCGACGGTTGTATGCGAACTCCTCGAAGATCCCGTTGAATATATTCGAAGTAGATCGATACCACTGTGGGTGCAAGAGAGACGACGATGAGAGTGAAGCAAGATGGCTGTGCTGTGGGGAAATAGGTAAGCTTCTCCCTACCTCGTGTTTTAAAAAATCTCGCGACCTAATGGGCTGACCGATAGAGGGCCCGCTCTTTTATTGTCTTCTTTGCTTTGAACTTTTCTTAACTATATTGGGCTCACGTGTTCTGCTGCCCACGTGATCGCATAACCTCTCTTTCCAGGTTATGTTTCGTACATTGCTTAAACATATATTTTCTGATATATTTTCTTTCTTGGGAATGCTTTTATCCAACTATATTTTACAATATGATGTCCTTTTCTTAAGTGCACTCAGAACATTTCCTCTATCGTACCCACAACAGATAAAAAAAAAAAATATTTTTTTTTTCAGTGTGACTTAATGGGTCTTTAGGCCATAAATTCTCATCAAAAATTCGTAAGCCCCATGTCCATGCTCGGGCGCCATCTGTGAGGTAGTTTTCGCTGGCTGGGATTTGACTTAGTCCTGCCAGGGTCTCATACGGAAAATTTATAAGATCTGGGACACAGCGACTTGGATGAGACGGTGGGCTGGCGTGAGTTGGAGTTTGCCAGCCACCGAGTTACACTTGAAAGAAAATAAGTTGATCGGGTTCAACAGAGGAGAAGACCAAGTTACTATTCATGAGAGAGGGCCGAGAGGAAAGGAAAGATATATTTGAGCGTTCACTCTCTAGTCGGAGTCAAACGACTCCTGACTCGAACTGCTATTTCACGCGGCCGGCTGTGCCTGGCCCTGCGAAGTTGAATTCATATCTGTATCTGCAATTTTTCCTCTCAGTGTAGCACATTCTCTAAAAGAATATTTTATTTCATATATTTTTCGTTATTTTATTCCCCAAATATTTCGCTATATTTTTGTTCCAGTTTATTTCGGCGTTTGCCCAACGTTTATTTAGTAAAAGAAACCATTTAATAAATTCATTTCATTCTTATTATATTTTTGGTTTTATTTCTCAAGGTATTTTTCTCCCAGTGTATTCGTCTCGGTTTCTTGTATAATTTCATAATTTTCCCATAATTTTCATAATTTCCTAATTTCATAATTTTAGACGTTCCATAATTTCGTAACGTTTCTCTGTGTTAGTTTTTTTTAACTAAATAACTTATATTTATCCAGAGTCGGTCTGACCGAACTCTTCGGTGACACCGCATCAGAAGGCTCGCAAAGATTTTAACACACTCACACTCTAGCCACCTCGTTGCGGTTTCACTGCCACTCACCCGTCTCGCTCCCTCGCACACACGCGAAATGGCTCTGCCACGCCGCTGGTCCTGGGCCAGGCATTGCCACGTCCTCCTTTGGCTCCAAACTCCAAAACTCCAACTCCAGTTACGGTGGCACTCGCAGGTCCGTATCTCCTCGTCATGAAAATCCAAAGGTTCTAAAGTTTTCCACGCACAAGCGGTTTTCTGCTCGCCGATCTACGTTTTGCTTCCGTCTCCATTCACCGCTTAACTCGAACTCAACTCCGCTTCGCTACGCGAAACTTGCGGAGTTTCTTTTCAACTTCTTCCAGAAGTTTTGTCGTCCGATCATCCCCTCTCTGTCGCTCTCATTGGCGCGTGCCAATTTTCGGGGTGGGTTTCTGTGGCGTGATCTCGCGCTCTCTCGCTCGCTCCTCTGCTTTGCTCGTCTTGTCGTAGGTCATGTGACCTACTTTTTACTGGTAGGTTTCACAGCGTGTGCTTGTGTGTGTGTGTTCATGTGCGTTAGCCTTTGAGGCTAACGGATCGAGCTCGGGTTAGTGGTGATAGTTCTATAACTATCGTATCGTATGTGGCTGCCGTAGCCTTAAATCTACTTAATCTCCTATATCTATATCTATTGCTTAACTATATATTATATACTGTTTACCCTTGTCATATATATTGTATATTGTTATTATTATTATATTATTGATTGTTCTTATTATTACCTATTATTTTTATTAAATTTGTGGTGGGCGGGTCCACCCTTCTCAGAGGAGTTCCGCAGACACAATCTTGCTTTTATGAAGATTGAGCTGCAGCACCCTGAGTGGCATGGGTACTGGACTCATCACCATTCGACGGGTTGACTGTCAACGTCAGGTCACCGTCAGCCTCGTCCAGCGAAAGTCCCTGGGTGGCGTCCACGATGGTTTCCAGACCTAAGTCCTTCTCCACCTCGCCTGCCTTCAGGGTGTGAGCATCCTTATCCCCGGGATGGCGCTTTTTGAGGCATGCCCCACGCCATCTTCCCGTACTTCGGATAGAGGATGTCTTCTGCCTCCTTATTTATCTGGAGAACTGCACTTTGGCCCCCCTCCTTGGGTAATGGGGTCGCAAGGTGCAGAACCTTCCAGTCCGCAGTTGGGATGTCCGGATTCTGCCGCTGCAGCAGCTTCAGCGCCCGGTCCCCTTGGATTGCGGTGGGGAAGAGTATCTTCGCCTTAGGAATGGACGGTATTAGCTTCCTATCCACCACCTCCAGCTGGGCAACCTCCCACAAAGCTTCCGTTTGCGTCAGCCACTTTATCGTCGGGTTATCGTTGCATTTCAAGATTTTTACCCCGTTCAGCAACCCGGCACCATCAAATGTGGGCACCTGCCTGAGCGCCTGCCTCCTCCGGCCCGCGTCGCCGCTTGCCCCCCGGTGCGTCCTTATTGGCGCTCTCAGCTGAGCGTTGCCTCTTGTTGGCAAGCGACTCCTCCACCTTGTTAGCGAATCAGCCCGTTGATTTTATGTTCGGGAGGTTGAGGAAGTGCAGCCTGCCCTCTGCGACCCTTTGCTCGGCCCAGGTAAGCTTTGCCTTCTCCTGTGGGGATAGGGCGTCTTTTTTCTGGATCCGGCTCTGGATGCGAAGGGCGGCTTTATATTGCGCCTTAGCCTTCATCCCCTCGCTTGAACGCTTCGACCCGTCCCTGCGCGGGGAGCTGGTGCCTGGTTTCGTCGATCGGAGAAGGCTTTCCTTCTCTTTTCTAGAGAGCTGCACGCTCTCCAGGTCCGAGTCTGTATCGACTATGGCACCTGAGCGGCTTAGCTTCAGTTAGCTGGTTAGTTTTCCGGGGAACCACCCACTTTCTTTTTATGCCTAACAGCCAGGCACCTTCACCCATGGCAAATGTAAGTAAGTTTAAGTAATTGGCCTAAAACCTATACTAAATTAATGAAAATATAGTTTAGAAAATACCTTGTAAATTGCCAAAGCAAATTAATCAAATTAAGAATTAAAGAAAATTAAAGAACTACTCAAAGAATTATTAAACTATTAAATATAATGTACATTTAAAACATAATGAATAAAGAAAGAGAGTGCAAAAATGATAATAAACATATAACCAGTCGAATATGAAACGCATGTAGGTAGGTAGGTAGTAGTTGTGAGGCCCCTTTGAGGAGCCTCCAATTAGAGCTGGGCTCCTTTTTGATCCACTCCCTCTGTTGTCCTGTTGTGGTCGTAGTTGCTCTTTAGTACCATCCTGAGTCGCTGAAAAAGCCTAGGATTGTTGAGACCTTCAGCTTTCATATGCTGAGTAGAAAACAATACTTGCCTTCTTCACTCTTTCAGTAATGTTTCCTTTCCACGAGAGCTTCGGGTCTAGTATCACACCGAGATACTTAGCCTGCCCTTATAGTTTTAGCTCTATGCCGTCTAATATTGGCAAATTATATGCTGGTATCTTAGTCCTTCTAGTGAAGAGCATAAGTTCTGTTTTATCTGGGTTCATACCTAATCCACAGTTCTTTGCCCATATGTTCAAGCGGCCCAGCGCTCCTGTCATTATCTCCTGTCACCCATATTGAAATCTTCCAATTTGTTATTCATGTTTATGAGCCAAAGTAGAGGCGATAGGACGCCGCCCTGAGGTGTGCCTCTCTTCACTGACCGTGTGAGGTGAGTGCCACTCAGTTCGGCAGTGATCGTACTACTCGTTAGCATAACGTCGATCCATTCTCTGATGCCTCTCTCAATGCCCATCGAGGTGAAGGAGCTTAGGATGTGGAGTAGGCGTTCACGATATTGAACGCACCTTCTATGTCTAGGAAGGCGGCCATCGTGTATTGCTTGTATTGTAGTGTCTTCTCGACGTGACCTACAACTTCGTGGTATGCTGTTTCTGTCGACAGACCTTTTCGGTACACATGCCGCTAGGTGGTTTCTTTCGATTTTTACTCGGATGTAGTCTTTCTGGGGTCTTCAGGAAGAAGGATGTTAGTCTTATCGGCCTATAGTCCTTCGCTAGAATATACCCCCTTCTGCCTGGCTTCGGTATAAATATGACCTTGGCTTCCCTCCACCGGAGCGGTCTATTGCCAACTGGATACGCTCCGTGGGGATGATCTCTTTCGTTTGTGTGTCTGTCTGTGTAATTGTGCCTACCTCGGGTGCCGAGTTCTCTCGTAGGTTCCCCGGGAAGTGAGTGTCGACTAGCAGCTCTAGTGACTCCTCTATTGTCATTGTGGCCGAGCCGTCTGGTCTGTTGATTAGGATAGTCCTTGTGTGCCCCCTGGCAAGGATTTTGCTTAATCTTGCCGTATCTTTTATGCCTTCTAGTGATTCGCAGTAGCTCTTCCAAGATTCATTCTTGGTTTCGTATACTGCTTTTTTGTATGCTTTCTGCGCTTCCTTATATGGTTCCCACTTCTTGGTTTCATAACTTGTGTTAAGGGTCTTGCGCGCTCTTTTCCTGAGGTCGCTCAGTTCCTTGGTCCACCATGGTGGGTGCAGCTTCTTGGAGAACGAAACTTTACATGTCTCTTGAAATGCGTTGTTAAGGTTGTTTTTAAGGTCCTCTACTTCCTTGTCGAGGACCTTTGGAGAGGATTGTACCTTTATCCTCGTGTTGCTGACTTTTGAGTGGACAATTTCGCCGAATTTGTCCTAGTCTGTCCTGCGGGGGCTACGACTCGGTATCGGCTTACCTACCGTTGCCGATAAGTCAAAGAAGATGTATCTGTGGTCAGAAAAGGAAAGTTGAGTCGACACTCTCCAGCTCTCGACCTTATATTTGCCAAATTCTATTTGTAGGGTGAGATCTAACACCTCTTCCCAACCCTGAAAACCCTCCGTGCTGGGAAATATGAAGGTTGGTGTGTTACCTTAGTTACAAATCGTGACCTTACGACTAATAATGTTATCAAAAAGAGCTCTCTCGTTTGTTTCCGAGCTTCCCCAGAGCGAGTGCCTTGCGTTCGCGTCGCATCCCCACACCAGGGTCGTCTTTGAGTCTTCCGCTCCTTGCAGCAGCTTGACGACCGGCTCAAGCGGGGCCGGCTCGTGGTGGGCCATGTAGGCAGAGGCGATGATCACTCCGCTCCCATCCGCTGCCACAAATCTAGCTACTGCAAGATCTGGTGCGCTGAGGTTGGAACAGAGAAAAGCGTTAAATTGATTCGTAGTTACTATGCATGCCCTCGACCTACCTACCGAGTTGGTGCACAGTATTGTGTATCCTGGGACCCTTAGACCAGCAACTTGCTCGCCCCTGGTCCAAGGCTCCTGTATCAGCCCGATGCCGATATCCTTCTCTCTGAGAAGGATCGTGAGATTTGCTGCACGATTTTCGACATCGGTGTTAGTTGGGGTTGTATCGGGGGCGTTGTCGTCGATGACCATGTCATCCAACAGCTCGTTGGTGTCATCGACCTCCTCTAGAATCTCGTCCGGCTCAGCCAGGAAGACCTTGATCTTGGCCTTCCGTATGCTGTACCGGACCTTGTTGTCGTTGGTTTCCAGAAGAAGGAACGGCTGGCTCGACTTCATCTCTTTTTCAGCTTTTAGGAATGTCCAGTCCTCTGTATGGACATCCGGGTTCTGAGCCTTCAGACAGGCGATCACTCTAGCGTGGTCAGTCTGCGCCTTCGGTAACCAGATGAGGGCTCTGGGTCTCCTCGGAAACTCCCTGGCATGGACTAGCCTAATCTTAAGGCCAGCCCAGGTGTCGCTAATCTTAGCCACACACTCCGCTAGGAAGGTCCTCGAAAACCCATCGTCACACCTGATGACTTGGTGCTCCCTGACCACGTCTGAGGACGTCGGCACAGCAACCAACCTGTCGGTTACCATGTCGGCCAACTTGGCCTCGATCACCTCCCACTTCTCCGACAGCAGAAGTTCGTCAACCAGAGCCATAGCCAGACTGTCTCTGGTCACCTCACTAAATTTCTTCACCTTGTTGACGAAGGTTGTCGCCCTTGGCTTGCCCTGTGGGTCCTTCGCTCTCTTAGGTGCGCTCTCGCTCACTTCATGCGAGCGATTACGTTTCGCCTGAGAGGGCTGGAGCGCCGCCGGGTTCGCCTTCCGATATGCCTCATATTCCGCGATCTCCGCAAGGAATTGAGCCTTATTCTCAGCATCTCGGGGTCTGTTATGCCCCCATTCTTGGCAATCTTGCCGAGGATGAAGCGGGCTCTATTGACCCTCGCTCTTCGTTGCTGATATGTGAGATGTCTTAATTGGAACGAAGTTCCTTATCGCACGATGGTGCGCAGGGGGCTAGCCGTTGAAAACCGTAACGTAACGCGATTTAACGCTTCCCCCTCCACCACACCACAAAAGAGAGAAAGAGAGTGAGGGAGAGCGACAAAGGTGGAGAGGTGGGGTAAACTGAGAGAGGGAGGGGAACGACGGGTATTCATAGAGTATTCATGTAAGAGTTACAAGTAAATAAAAACAATTCGCGCCACAAATATAAAAAGAAGGCAAAAAGTGACTCACAAAAACATCCGAATGAAAAATTGTTTGTTTTGCATTCTAAGGCATTTTTATGCAAGTAAATTTTGGACAAGTGTTTCGATATTACGATTTCGAACGATACAACTGTTGCGGACCTATGTACAGCTCGGTGTGTAATGGAAAATGGTATCACTGTGGTCTTGGCAGTAATCTACGTTTCACCGAATCAGAAAATTTTGGATATTCAAGAGTTCATTCACACAGCACTGTTAGAATATACTACAGAAAGTTCTCGGCTTCTTCAGAGATATAATACAAATTTGCACGAACTTCCCCTAATTTTAGCAGGAGATTTTAACATTAACTTTCGTGATAACAAAAAATCAGAGCCATTAACAAAATTTCTTCTTGAAGAATTTAATTTAAAAATTAATAACGATGCGACAATACCAACAACTAAATTTCATACCACTATTGATGCTGTTTTTTCGAGATACTTGGACAAAATTGCATCTCTAACCT
>VNJV01010648.1:0-29937 GCA_008042635.1 Drosophila nikananu
GCAAAAAAGAGAGGAGGGGTTATCTCTGTCTCTGTCTTGCACACGCAAGTGCATGAGATGGTGGTGGTCTTGCAAAGAGCGAGTTTGTTTACATTTCTCTAATAGGCAAAAGTCGCAATAGGCAAAAGCGGCGATATATTTTGGTACATGGTATATAACAGTCGTTCACGAACGACTGTAGCTTTCTTACTTGTTTTAGCTGGTTAACCAGAGGGGCTGGCTTGCCGTGAATCGGAAATTAATATGTGAAAAGTTCCGCTTATAGAAACTGAGAGAGAACCCCAATATACTTATTTCTCTAGGTGACTCTCCTTGGTCAGAGGTGTCGAGTGGCAGCATGAGAAAAGTTTGTAGGGTTTTTTACAACTCCTAGAATGTGGGTCACTGTGGCTGGGATTGCGAATAGAAGGCATATTTATTGTTTCAGCTTTATAAAAAATAAACACCGTGTGTGTTAAATATTAAAATAAATAGCGAGTACAACGAAGCATTAAGTGGGCGCCATCCGGGCTCAGAGCCCCAGCATAGATCAATTCATTAGAGCTATGTACATAGGAGTGCCTGTTGAACTAATCGCACTTAGTTCGAATTAAGCGACAGAGTAAATTTAATCGTTGTCAAGCAAATGCTGGTGGTCACTCCAACTCCATTAGAGTTTTAACTGCCAAACTTCAGGGGTCTCAGCTCAAAGTACTTGTCCAGCACTTCGTCCGTTATTAGCTTTCGGGCTGCCTGATGCTGCTCCACAATAGGCGTGAGAGTCTGCAAAAGTAAAGGGATTAGGATACAGCAAGACTCCCATGATAAATTTCTAAAAATATGCGAATTGTTATTCTTACCTCCACGGCCAGCTTCTTGATCTCGCCCGTAAGCAGCTCGCCCTTGCTATAGGCCACTCGCACCTCCTCTAGCTTAGCATCATCATCCAGGAAGAATTTAAGCAGCTGATAGGATACATCGACCTCCGGTACACCGCCTAGCTTGCGGTGCTCCTCTACAGTAGCGCGTCCACCAGAGAAGGCGTACTTGTTGATCTTGTTCTTGATCTGCTTGGGCGTATCAGTCAGATAAACAGCCGAATTCTGGTCGCTGGCCGACATCTTCGTCTTGGCGCCTTGCAACGCCGGAAAGAATGTAGAGTGCATGAGCGCGCACTTGGGGAATCCGAGGCGAGGGGCAACGTCGCGTGTCATGCGGAAGTACGGGTCCTGGTCAATGGCGCACGGGATGAGGCAGTGCACCTTCTTATTTCCAAACAGGAATGGAAAGGTGCTGGAGATGGCAGGCGCTGCTTGGGCAGCTGGAAAGCCAATCTTGCCAATAATATCAGAGTCGCCGAAGCCGAAAATTCCTTTCACCTGGTTGAACGTCACACACTTTTGGATGCGAATAATGTTCTGGTACATGGCGGGACATTTTCTGAAAGAAAACTCGTTGAAATTAAGGACCGAATATCAATTAAATGTGGCAAATCCTACCCCATAAATTCCAGATTATTGAATATAAACGTTTTGTTAACGTCAAAGCCCATGGCCACAATATCCTTGGCATTCTCGCGTGCCAGCTTAATAGCGTCCTCCACCTTCAGGTCTTTCCACAAAGTCTTCTCATCGTCAGTCAGTTGGACGACCAGCGGCACATCGAACGTCTCCTGTAGCCACTTCGTCATTATAAAGGGCACCAAATGGCCCACGTGAAGGGAGCCAGAGCTAGGGCCGCGGCCCGTATACAGATAGAAGGGTTTTCCCTGTTCCCGCAGGGTTAGAATGGTGTGCAGGTCGCGGTGCGAGAAGAACATGCCTCGCTTGATGAGGTGGTGTGCGGGCTTCCCCGTGATTTTCTCGAAGCGTGCGATAAGCTCTTCATCGATTTTGCTTGAGCCAAAGCGTTCTGCAACGTGTCAACATGGGAGATAAAGATTAGGTCAGAGGAATCCGTGAGGTCTCTCAGTTGGGAACTGTGTTCCCGCGCCCTTTCCTTGCACTTACTTATAAGCTTATCGTAGTCGACGCCCGCGTCGTTGCTGCTCGCCACATTCCATGGATCCACAACATCTTCGGCTGCGGCAGCGGCTCCATCTCCCGCTGCTTCCTGCGCCTGGGCGTCAGTGCCAGTTTCCACGGGCTCCGCCTCAGGTTTTCCATTCAGCGTGAGCGCCTCCACGCCCTCCACCACCGTCTCTTTAGTGTCCGCCATCGATTTAGTCTTAATTTAATTGTTTAACAAATAATGTAATACTGGCTAAACTTTTGCCTTCACATGTGAAATGCTATTAGAGTTGCGGAACCAGTGTTGCTCAACTGGCTAGATATGTGTAGCTGTTTTCTTATTTGAATTCTTTTAACAAAACTCTTTCATAATAGTTAATGCTAAAATTTAAAAATTAAATATAAACTTAGTATAGATATTCATTTGCTTCGCATTTCTTTCTTTCTTTTTTTCTTGATTTTCTTGATTTTTTATCTCCGCAGTTTAATTTAAAAATTGGGCTGTTCCGATAATTACTTATCGATAACAATATTTTTTTAAGGCGACAACTCTAGAAAAACAGCTGTTGCATTGCAAATTGTGGGTGAGAAAATGCACCTAGATTGATTATTATTTTTCGAGATATCTCGGGCAAATATAAACTAAGACACCATGCCTATCATGTACAACACGGGTGAGTGGTTCAAGGTGCGGCCGGACTACTACAGGTGAGAATCAATCCGCTTCTGGAGCGTTAAAACGCAGTAAGGGATACGCCCACCACCCCATTTTTCCGTTTGCAGAAAAGTGGAGCTAGCTACGCCCGATTGGCCCATTGATCTGGACTTGGAGTACATGCTGGTGGAGGCAGCGCCGTATGGAGGACCCATCGCCACCACTCGAGATCCTACTAAATTGGTGCCCGTCAAGGGAAGTGCAAGACCAATGATCCGCATCTTTGATACCACCGGCCGGGAGACGGGTCACATATTGGTGAGTAAAAAAACAAAATAAGCCACATCCTTGATAGAATTTCAACATTTAACAGTGGAACCATGGCAAACTGATTGCCATGGGATGGTCGGACACAGAAGAGCTAATCTGCGTCCAGGAGAACGCCACTGTCTTTGTTTATGACATGTTCGGTCACGAAAAGGAGACCTACAGCATTGGCGACGAGGCCAGCGTAACCAAGATTGTAGAGGCCAAGGTGTTCCAGTCCACAGCTGGCACGGGAGTGGCCGTTATGACCACATCTGGTCGCATCTTTCTTAAGCAAAACAGCACCAAAGCAGAGCGGAAGCTGCCGGATATTCCCAGTAAGTTTTTACTACCAAGACCACGAAGTGAAACTAATCCTTATTACCGATAGACTCCAGCATGAACTGCTCCTGCTGGGATATCGTAACAGAAGGCCGCAATAGTTATTGTCTTCTGGGCAGGGACAAAGAAGTTATTAAGCTTTTTCCCGGCGAGACGGTGGGCACAATCACAGCCAATCTCTTCGAGAAGCCCCACGAGCGAATCATAAAGATCTCTGTGTCGTACAACCACCAGCACTTGGCTCTGTACACCAACACTGGTCTCCTGTGGCTGGGAAGTGTCGATACGCGGCAGAAATACTGTGAATTCGACACTGGTCGCAAGGATATGCCGCTTCAAATGGAATGGATCATGAACACGGACAACACCGAAGCGGATGCAGTGGTCATTTCGTATCCCTCGTATCTTTTAATCGTAAATCGCAATGCTGATCGCAGTGATTTCCCCTACGATCCGATCATGTTCCTAGTGGCCGAAATGGACGGCGTGCGAATCATCACCCAGAGTTCGCACGAAATGATCCAGCGTCTGCCAAAGTGCGTGGAGAACATTTTTGCGGTAAATAGCCAAGAACCAGCCAGTTATCTGTTTGAAGCACAGAAGAAGTTCGAGGAGAACTCCTACAAGTCTGATGAATATCTCAGCATGTGTCGTGATAAAATTGATTTGGCGGTGACAGAGTGCATTGAGGCGGCTTCTTATGAGTTTTGTCCGGAGACCCAAAAGAGTTTGCTTAGGGTGAGTTCCTCATATTAAGATCCTAACGTTATGTAGCGTTACTGTAACGAAAAACAATTATTTGTAATTTTAGACAGCTAACTTCGGAAAAGGTTTTATATTCGGCCACAATCCTGACGAATACATTCGCATCATGAGGATACTGAGGGTTCTCAACACCTTACGACACGAGCGGATTGCCATGCCACTTACCTTCAAGCAGTAAGTTTCAATTTAAATTTGCACGGATGTCTTAATAAATCTCAATAAACAGGTTCTCCCATCTCAATCCTGAGGTGATTCTCAGTCGTTTGGTGTTCCGCAAGCACTATGCTGTTGCTATTCAAGTGGCCAAGCATTTGAATCTGCCCGAGTCCTGGATTTTGGAGCACTGGGCCTACCACAAGGTGATCAATGATCCCAGTGAGTTAAAATAATCTTTACATTTTTGGAGCTAGTCATTATCCAAAAATTAATTTTCAGATGACATTGAAGTAGCGCGAAAGATAACCGAGAAATTTAAGAATCCTTCTGTAGAGGGCATTTCCTTTTGCAATATAGCCGCGAAAGCTCATCAGGCTGGAAGAGATGACCTGGCCATCAAGCTATTGGAGCTGGAGCCACGGGCTTCTCTTCATGTCCCCCTGCTGTTGAAAATGCGCAAGTTCGATCGGGCTGTAGGCAGTGCCACGCAGTCTGGTGATACAGAACTCATTACGCGGGTGCTATTGGAGATGAAGATGCACATGATGTTGTCCAATTTGCATGTATGTCTTTCTGTAAAAATATATCCTTTTCAATTGTCCAAAGCTTGCTTTAAATATTGTTTTCCACTTTGCAGATGACCATAAGGGATCATCCACTGGCATTAAATATGTACAAGAAGATCATGCGGGAATCGAATAGAGCCGGTCTCTATGGCATCTATAACACCGAAGACGACCAGAAAGCCATTGCCGAATATCATTTTCAAAATGCCATCGAGAGTGAAGGGCTAGAGTCGAATCTCTCTCTGATTGGGAATGCCTATGCCGCGGGACGATGTACATTGGAGGCGGAGCTTTGTGCCGATACCAGTCGATTGCTAAAACTCCAGAAGACTTTGAGCACCAAGTACAATGCCAGCTTGAACGGATTGTCCGTTCATGACACCATCCTGGGATTGCTGCAGATCGGCGAGTTGAAGGAAGCTGAGCGCATCAGGACCGACTTTAAGGTGCCCGAGCGCCGATTTTGGTGGTTGAGAGTCCTCACTTTATCCGAGCACCACAAGTGGGAGGAACTGGAGAAGCTAGCCAAAAGCAAGAAGAGTCCCATTGGCTACGATCCCTTTGTGGAGGTCTGCTTAAAGCAGAACAATACAGCTGAGGCCCTTAAATACATCCCAAGGTGTCGGGACAACCGAAAGGTACACTGGTTTATTCGGGCAAAGTAAGTAAAGCGTTGAAAAAAAAAGAATTGCAAGGAGTAATAACATATATTTTCCTTAGCTTTCTTAACGAGGCCATTGATTGCGCCTTCGAGCAGCGGGACGTGCACAGTCTCTACGAACTACAGAAGAAGGAGGGAGTGGTCAACGATCGTACAATGCTCGGCAAAGTATGCCACTATATCTCCACGTTGGAGATGAGAAAGTAGTCGCTACATTCCTATTTATAATATGATCAAAATGATGCAAATAATAAAAGTATTTATTGATGTCTTTATACCTATCAAAGAGTTCTTTATAATTTAGATTTTTTTAATTCTAGTTCGCTTTCTTTCCTACTTAGGTTTTGATGACAGAATTCTGTCCAACAATAATGCAATTCCAATTCAGCATTTTGGTACCCAGGTACCCGAATTGTTGCTTCCTGGGAAATAGTTTAAACTGTTAAGTAACTCAGAACCATAAGTAAAAGCCATTTAAAACCTTTATTTTTGGAAGCCGTAGCGAAGTTATCGTTGTGTCTCTTGCAATATCATGGCATATCCTCTGCTTGGACAGTTAAAGTTTTAAGTACTTTTATAACTCCTTCCCAGCTCCAAATAAAATAAATTTCCTGTAAGTTTGTTTTTGAAGGACATTTTTATTATACATATGTATGTATATGTAGTATGTAATTGATCACATAAAGCAAAAAGAGAATATTTTACTACATATTTTGTTTTTTATTTTGTTGTTGATGTGTTTTTTTTTTTGTGGCTTGTATGGGGATGAGTCTCAAATCCCTTTCGAGCTGTGTGTAAGGGATTAGTTAATTTGATGTAGACGATGTTGATGAAGATAGGTAATGTTTAAACTTTAGTTAATTCTCTACTATAATTACGGTTTAGTAAATTACAATTACAATACATTATATATATATATATAGTACATAGTAGTATGTAGGTAGGTAGAGATGAATAAATTAACTATTCATTTTTTCTGGATTTTAGTTATTATAATTTTTTTTTTGTATTTAAAAAGTTTATTCAGTTTATTTATTTTTTTCCGGTTTGTGTTTGTGGTTTTGTTTTTCGTTAAATTTACATACATATATTAAATATATTTACGAACATAACAGCAGTCTTATATAAGATGACATACTCAATTTATTGTTTTCATTAGAGGGGTTCTTTTGAGTTCATTATCCGTGTTGAAAGTCTGAGTGGGGAGCGTCCTGGCAGGGGTTATCTTTGAATGTTTCCGTGCCCCGCCTGCCAAAACTCTCTTCCGGGGTGAGCTTCGGTGAACCGAGGACGTGTCTAGTGGCATTCCGTCTATATAAAAGTTCTTTGTTTAAACTAGGGCGATCCGTTGGGAGTCGCTTAAGCGTGAGGTCTTAAAGATATTGTATTTAGATGTACATATAAGTAGGCATCGGTATCTATGTAGGGTTATATCTATAATCTATTAGGGATAGATTTATTAGTTCCATTTTGTTTAGTTGTGATTAATTTTTTAGACGCTGGGCGTCTGCGAAATGCGCTCTGAAAACTTCTTATCTTCGTTTATATTATATTTTGTTTTGGCGGCTGAATAAACTGATGTATGCTTTATGTTTGTATACTTGATGTAAATATATATCGTACTTTAAAAATTTAATTTGTTTTTGAATGCTTAAGGAACCCGATACGGCGAATTATGAGAGGCATGCAAGGAAATACAATCATCGGGAGTATGCACAAACATATATAATTTATCGTATATTTTGTATTTCTTGGGGGACATTTCACACTTAGGGACGTTTGAAAAACATTAAAGACTAAGCAATTACAATTACAATACCCATGCACTTGGACACGCACTCACACAGCTACAGACACAGATGTATATATAAATAACATATAATAAATTTAAAATTATAATACTATAACTACTGTAGAGTTATTGGTGGCTCCTAAGCGCCGAAACGCCCCTGGCCATTTCGCAGCTTCAGCTTCAATTCAGCTTCGACGGTTCGGCTCGGTTCGGCCCGTGGGCAAAAATTTTTAACTAACTAGAGTTTCGGTTTTTGAAATATTCGACATTCAATTTATAGATTTCTGAATCTCAACTTCAAGCTTCACGTTTACAATTTACAATTTTGCTACATCCATTACAATAGTTCTTTCATACTGTATTATCCATTGTTGACCTTGGCATCCAATAATTTATGACTTTTGAATTTTGAAAAGTGATTCAACCAACTGGTTGGGGTGTTCCCCTTTAACTTCTTTACTTTCATTGAAATTTTACAGTTTGCAAAGTTATAAATATATAAGTTTATTTGTAGCCGGGGATTCTTCGTCAACCAGTGCCCTCGCGTGTTTTATGCATGTAAGAAAATGATAAATTTAATTTAACTACAATAATGACTAGTTGAAGAGCTAGCTTCACATATATTTACTACATTTTCCGTATTTCTTATTTTTTTTATGGATTTTTTGTATAGTTTTCGTTTTGTTAGATTTTTTTGTTTGTTTTATAATTATAGAATTATCTAAAGCTGTTATAGAGAAGCTTTTCTGTTCTGGCCAATGTATATGTACAATAAACGTAATGGTTGAAGAATTTCCAGATTATTATTGTTGAGATTAGGTTTGGGTATTGTGTTGATTTTGTGTTTCTTGAGGATTTGATTTTTTTAATAGTTGAGAAATGCATGGAATTAGTTTTTAGCTTTTTGTTGTATTATAAATATTTTTGTATTATTATTATGACGTTTCTTTTGCATTCATTTTGGAAGCCAATGGAAATTCTTGCTTCTTGTTTTGGAAAACTTTTCTAAATATTTCATGGGGCATTGCCAGCTCCTCTTCCCTCATCCTTCTGCTTCTGCATCCTTTTCTCTTCTGCCTTATTAGCGAATCCTCTTGCTCCGCCTCTCGTCCGGTTTGTTAGTCAGTTTAGTTACTACTTCATCACAGCCAACTCTCTTTTGCCTTCAGCGACGCCCAGCGATCTGCTCATCTAATTTCTGATCTCACCTCCGCCAGCATCTCTCGTCTTCGTTTCGGATCAGTTGATCGTTTTCTTGTAGAGATTGTGGTGTATGTGTTCGTTCTGCAGCGCGCACATTTGGCCCACAGCAACGGCCCGCAAGCCAGAACCACCTCCGCCTGCTCCTCCAGAAATGCTCACATCCGATGGACTGCAATCGACTCCCGATGGACTCGATTTGGCGGCTCGCAGGTTGGAGAAGAACTTCTCCTTGATGGCCAACGCTGAATACTTGTGCTCAATGAAGGTCGGTGAGATCTGCATGGGAGTGGTGATGCTACTGGCTGGTGCTGGTGGTGGTGGCTTGGCAGGAGGAGTTGCTGAAGACCTCTTGGCGGCTGACAGAACAGTAAAGGTTGGCTTGCTGGAATCGCTGCTGTGGTTGCTGTTTGCGTTGCTGCTGAGGTTGCTGTTCTGTGAGCAGGAGTAAGAGGTTTCTGTAATAGGTAGAGAGAAAAGGAAAAGAAGTAACGAAAAACATAAAATCAAAATAAAAACTAAACGAAAACCCCGAAAATTTGAACAGAGAAAGATGTAAATTGTATAAAACTAGGCCATAAATTAGGGAAAATATATATTGCACCGTCGTCATCGTAGTCTTAACTTAATGAGCTGACCTATTGTAGATGCGAGAAGCTGTGTCTGTATATATACATATCGTAAGTATAATCGTACAATTAAATTCAATTTACTAAGACTTAGAACATAAATAATACTTGGTTGTTTAGTCGAATACAAATACTAATAGAACACTAAAGCTAGTGCCGGAGAGCTGAGATTAAATACGTTGTAATTGGTAGGTGGTAATAATAATAATAGAAGTGATCGCTTGGAAATGAATTTGAAGTGTGAATTTTTCTGCGTATTTATTACAATTGTTGATCGTGTATCGTTCTATATATAGTCTAATTAAATTAAGAGGAGATCAGCCGTTGTAAATAGCTTAATACAAGCATGAAGATAGTCATACATACAAATTATAGTGATTAATTCTCTCATTAAATTATTGAATATTTTACATATTGCACAATCAATGCGATTTGCGTATGTGTGTGTGTGTATGTGTAGTCGAGTTATATGATACAATTTAGGTTTTGGGGACTAAAATTAAAACACAACTTAAGTTCCTGGTCTCTAAGCATGTAGCAGTCTACGGAAATCTTTCCAAAAATAATTCTTTTGGTGAGTGAGTGTGTGAGAAAAGGTCTGACGACTTGGCGGCGCCCCCTCCCTTTAAGATTTAGCATTCTGCCGAGTCAAGAATGCTAGTTTTTCGATCCCCCTTCCCTCGCGAAGCAAACTAATGCGGCTTGGGCGGTGACTCCAGTCCAGTCAGCTTCCGGTGCATCAATAGCTGCTTGAGTATAGGCTACGTCTCTTCGTTAATGGCGCCCGCGCCTACAACTTCAATGCCAGCTACTGATACTGATGCTGCTGCCACTCCGATTTCCTCTTTACTCTCTGTTATGCTGGCTATTGCCGCCGCCACGCTCTCCGAAATGCCATCGCTCTGCCCATCCGTGTCCGTGTCCATAGGCTCCACAAGTTCCACCAGCTTGCCCTTCTTCATCAGCAGCTGTTGCTGTTGTTGGGGCGTTGGCGAGCTGCTTTTGCTGCTGTTGCCGCTGATGCTGCTCGTCGGACTGATGGGCAGCACATGGTGCTGTTGTTGCTGTGCCTGTTGATGCTGATGCTGGTGCTGCTGCTGTGCCTGCTGCAGCAACTGGCTCGGAGTTGTGGGCTCCTGCAGCAGTAGTATGTTGGTCTTCTTGGATAATGAGGCCACTAGCGCCTGCTGCTGGGTGCTGTTTCCATTGGTGGTGGTGGTAAAGGTCAGCGTCTGTGTATTTTTGGTGGGCGAGGTGGCCGGGGTAAGAATTCCCAAGTTTACCAAATTGGGCAGCGGTTTGTTGCCGTTAAGAATGGTTTGGCCATTGGTTATCTTGTTGCTGCCGTTGTGCTGCTGCTGCTGCTGCTGCTGCAGTTGTTGCTGCTGGACAATGTCCAATGCTGTGGAGCCACCGTTGGCCACGTTGGTGGCCAGCTTGAGTATCTTGCTGGCCGTTGCATTGGCTGCCATTAGGTTGCTAACCGACTTGGCAGTCGGCGTGTTGTTGCCATTATTGTGATTGTTGTTGGCTTTAATGGATACTAAACCGAGTGTGCTGCGCATTAAATTGTTGTTGCTGTTACCTGTTGCAGTGCTGCCGTTCTGTTGGAGCTGCTGCTGCTGCTGTTGGGTAGGAATATTGGTCAGAGTAACCACGTTCCCGGCGCTGAGCTGCTGTAGCACATTGCCATTGCCTGTTACAACGGCTGCAGTGTTGCTGGTGCTGCTGCTGTTGACGTTGTTGTTGGAGAGGCTGCTGCTGCCGCCATGACAGCTGCTGGCGCTGCTCGACATGTTGCTGATGCTTGAAGGGCTTAGCGAGCCCAGCGATTGCGACGGCGAGTTGCTGCGCTGGATGACGGGCGGAGGGGGATTAGAGTTGTTGTTGATGTTGCTGTGACTGCCACCTACAGTGGCAGTTGCAGCGGCTGCTGCCGTTTCCAAAGCAGTGGCCATCAGCTGGGCATTCATCACACTCTCCGGCTGCGAGTTGTGCGTGTGCAGAGCGTGATTCTTCAGGCCCTGGGCCGTCTTGTAGCTCTTGCCGCAGTGACACTTGTAACCCTTGCGCACTCTGTGGATATTCGAGCTATTAGTTAACTTCCTGTTTGAAAATGTAGCTAACAATCTACGAAATAATTCGTTACCTTCCATCCTTTTTGTGACCATTCTTTGAATGGTACTTGATGCCATTGACGTTCTTATAACGCTTCTTACATCCAGGAACAGGGCAGGCGAAGGGTTTCTCATTGCCAGGCGTGCCGTTGCTTCCGCCACCGGAATGCCTGCAAAAGTTAAGCAAATAAGCAACGAGCAGCTATAGTAACTAAAGCTACAATACCTGCTGCCATAGCGCATGATGAACTCAGAGCTGAACTCTTCGGTAGTCCAAGAGTCGTTGCTATCCTCTGACTCTGTGACCACCATTTCATCCTCATCCATTTCACTGCCTGCAAAAACAAGAGTAAATCAAGTGTTGAGTACTGGCTGATCAATATCGTTTAATTGATCACAGCATACCTGTTGGCGTTGTGCTGCGGTTGGACGAGGACATGCTATAGCTGTGGTGCTTGATGGCCAGCTTACGCTTGAGCTCCACATTATTGCCGGTTCCATGACCGGCATTGTTGGAGCCGCTGTTTGTTGTCGGTGGGGCGTTATTACTGTTGTTGCTGGCTAGGTAGTTGCCCGCCGCAGCCGCCTCCTTACGGGTTTCCTCGGTGATAAAGCGCAGGACATAGCTTAAGGGCAGGCAGGCAGGCTGTGCCTGCTCCTTCTGTTCAACCACCTTTGGATCATAGTCTAAAAATATCACCAGACTTAGTTTAGTTAAATACTATTAAAAATACAAAGCTTAGAAAACAGCATCATTTAATTATTGCCTGCCAATAATAACAGTCGAAGTTATTTAAATATAATTATTATTCCCCCCTCTTGCAAATGACACATATCCCAAAAAATTTCAAATCAAACTGGATTCAATTGCGGGACGACCCAGTCTAGAAAGAGAACGAAACGGGATTGACTAATTAAAAATTCCCTTTTGCATAGGACACAGAGAATCCGAACCGGAATGCGGGCAACCAGAAAACCTGCATCCAAGCTGTGTTTGCTCGGGAACAAGTTCAGAGACATTCGGAGGAGAATACCAGGCCAGGCCAGACCAGACCAGACAGCGACCCACAGCCCGTCCAATTTATTATTAAAATGTCGAAATAAGTAAATAAAAGAGAGTGCACGTAGGGGATTTTATATGGCGGTAAATTTAGTGCGCCTGCTGACGCATTTTCCCTCGGTTTTCAAGGGTTATACGGGGGAATACTCGTGGCAGGAGCACATGGCACTCTGTGCTGCCAGCGTGTGGACACTATCTTATCGCCAAAGCAAGCATAATAACAGGTGCTCCCCTTTTCTGCGTCTCTATTTACTCTGAATCCATGCGAGTATGTGTGTATGATTGCAACCTAACCTCCATAAGCAGACAGCGAGCGGCGCACGCTTTATTTCTCAATTAAATCATTTTGGTGCGTAACTGTGTCAGCCGACCATTCATCATCATCCGAGACACGAAGCACCCTATGGCGGCTGCTTGGACGGTTTTGAATGTCACCCGGTTGCGGTAACCAGTTAACGGGCGGCTGCTAAACGAATAATTAACATCCATCGATCTGCGGATCTCTTAAATGTATGCTCCCACTAGTAATTTGTAGCAAGATCTTCAGTAAGTTTATTTCTAAACTCAATTAGGAGAGCTCAAGTATATCACAAGACTATAATTAAAACTGCCAAGCCTAGTAAAACATATAAATCAAGCAAGAACAAGGCGGCTCTAACAGTTGTTTTGTAACTTGAGGGTAACGTAACTCAACTTTTGGATGAAAAATATCACAATTCGCTGTCTTATTAAATGGGCTTGCTCTGCTAATCCTTGGAATATCGGGGTTTAACATCTGTGAAAGCCTTTCGGTAGCCACCACCCACATAGCTCCAAGAAGACGACAACAGTGCGATAACGTTGCACTTTAATTGCTTCTATATGATTCGATTCGTAACTGGTGTGCAAATAAAAAACATATGCCGCAAATTGGTTATTATGCCAAACATATGCTTTCATTTAGCCCGCTGCTCCTTTTGGCACACAATATTGTGCTTATCAGGGCGAAATATGATTAAAAACATTCGCGGCAATGACTGCGGTGGCAATGTCTACGTGCCGTCCAATCGATTGATAATGACACATACGGACATGCACATATACGAGTTATGAGTGCGTAGTGACCGGAGTATTATGTGCGTAATATTTCCACGTACTCTAGTGAGCATTGTGCATTTATTTGCCTTGAAAATTTGCAGTTGTAAAACGCAGCACACATTCTTTTCGGCTGATGAAATCGACTTTTACTTGAGAGCACGGCGCCATTTGTTAACGGTCAAATAAGTTCACTCAATTCTGTCAATTTTTGTATTTTTTATTCTCAGCCCGCCTTCATATTATTGTTATTATTTTGTTGGTGATAACCCGAGATGTCTCTCTCTCTCTCCCTCTGTAGGTGACACTTGCCGCTTGTCTCAGTGTTTGTGTGTTTATCAAATCGAGTATTTTACAACCAACTTTTAAACAAACAGCATCTAGCACATATATACACTGAAAACACACACATCGGTGCCTTCCTGCTGAGCGTATATGATACGGTTTTAGTATTTCAAAAACAAAATAAACGCAGATCCCTCTCTCTTTTCAGCACTTGTGACTCATGTGCACTTGTTGCAGAACTCAAAGAGATAACACTTGCCTTTCGCCTGAACATGCGGTTTCGGGTTTTTTTTATTTTACCGGCAGCTTTTGCAAAAACTTTCCAATAGCTGCATTAGCATTCCATGTTTGAAATTTGATAAATTTCAAGTCGTTGACTGCTGTAAATTTGTGTTGACATTGCAAGAGCAGGGACATCGTACATTCTGCATTAACTTCAGACCAACTTAAACGATTTCGATTTTGATGCAACTCTTATTCATCTTATCATTGTATTTAGAAAACATTTATTTCGCAATAGAAAAATTCTTGGAATTTAAAGCTGTATCATGTATAGAATAAATAAATTTAACAAACTTATGGATAGCCTTTAAGATACTCCTCAAACTGTTTAAATATTATTTAATTTTCCTCTTGAAGTATACCGTATCATACTTCCGTTATGCTACTATTTATTCCCTTCTGTTTTGGTTCTTAAAATATTGGCGACGTTTTTAAATGATGCCCCCTGGTCCCTTCTTCAAGCCATTCAAAATTAATGGTTTAACTTCGGTTTAACGCATTTCGCACGTTGAAACGCAAGTGCATTGGAGACACGCGTGCCTTACACAAATGTACAAATGTATATACTGGCACACACACTGACAAATTCGGGACATACAACAGGTGCCTGGCAACTGTGAAAAGGACAAACCTGAAGGTCTTGCACGCTTTTTTTTAGTTTCGAGCTGTCATGACAACCGAAACGTAACGAAGACAACGCCCAGAGCGGCGGAATGATAAGGAGACGTACATCCCAGCCACATCCATTTAGAGCCCGGCCCACGCATCGAGTGTCCTTCGAGATAATGAAATGATGGGCAGCAGCTCGCTCACGTAATGGTTACGGATATGGCTACACGCATACGGATGCGGGTGTTGGGGTTCCCAGCTCGTTATGGGTGGCTTTTTTGGGGGTGGGACTCAGCACAGTTGCCATGTGGGCGTATGCTCGAGCTTCGCTTCGGCTTTATGTAATGCCACAGCTTCTGGACAAAAGGGGGTGGCGCAGGGAAAAAGGCAAGCCTGCCCGGGCAGCCGCCATTGCTGCGACGGTGTGTGTGTCTGTGTGTTGACCGTTATCACGCAGCAGTGCGGCAACAACAAAACAGCTGCCAACGTAACTGTAACCGAGTCAGCTGAGCCACCCTACACTCGCCTCTTCCACCCTCTCGGCATGCGTTGAAGCGGGAGCAAGCGAGAGAGATGTACAGAGACGCACTGCTCAGGCTGAACATAAATAAAGCCCCGTTAACCGTTAAACCACCCCAAGCCCCAACCCCCTTTCTGGAATGTGGCAACACTGGGCTTAAATTTATTGATTTTTACCCCTGGAAACCCCAGGTGCTGAAATTAGAAATTGTTTATTTCAGCCGGTAAAAGTCCACTCACACTCATGCAAACACTCGAAATGATTAATTGGGGAGAGCCTCAAAGTCACGTGGATAGGGGTTTAAATAGAAATAATATTGATTATGCGAGGGTGGCGAGGCAGTCGTACAAACTAGAGCGCGTCTCCAGCTCCGGTTACCGGATACGGACACCTATCTACCTATCGGATACGTGTACACCTGTCTCGCAAACGCGAAAACTAAAACCCAAGCCAAGCCATGCGGACAGGTCAAAAAAAGGGCGCTCAACTCGCCGGTTCCATAGTACAACAACAGCCGCAACAACAACAAGATGCTGTGTTGGCCTCACTCATACACACACACAGACAACATTGAATGGATCACCGGCTTTTTGCTCGCTTTGTTTTGCTTATACTACCTTCTCGCTCGCACCCGCACCTTCCAGCGGACAGATCGTCGAATCGAATGCTGTACGCGTTTGGAAGTTGGGCGTGTTTGTGAGCTCATGTGCGTGTATGTGTGTGCGCAAGCACAGGTAGGCGCTGCCCGACGCCCGCCTATTGAGAATGCTGCTGCATCGATTTTTAGAAGCCATTCGAATTGCCATTAATGAGCAACAACAACTGTTCTGTTCCAGCCGCACTGCGACCGTGCAAACTGCAATTCATCCAATAAAAACAACATTCAATTCACCACGAAGCCACTCACGCACGCACACTTTCAGACACACGCATACACCCTTAGCTCGGTTATTTATGCCGCCACATATGTGTATCAGGGTAAATAAATAGAATAAACAAAACACACCGACCGACCGACATCACGCGACGGGAAAATGATTAGGAAACTGCAGTCTGCGTACCTATGTGGGTGTCCTCGATGTGAGATATTAGATCGCCCAAGCTTGGAAATGTAATGCCGCAGCCATTGTACTTGCAGACGTTGATCAGGAACACGGCCATATCACGAAACGTACGAATGTGCCTGCGATATAGGTTTGTAGTTATGTAAAGTTGTTCGGGGAATACTGTTGTTGTTGCTGGTGGTGGCAGTGTGAGCGCCTATCGATAGTCAGCAGCGCTGCATGCTGGCGATTTATCGAGCCCGGATGTGGTCAACTTTTATTTAAACCCAATCCTCCGACACAGCCTGGCTATCCTCGTCAAATGCAGCGATAATCGAAATTGCTGAACCTTTTGTTGTTGCTGCCGCCCTTCGCTGCGCGTTACTGCTGCTGCGTGGTGTGGTGTGTTTCGGTCTCAAGCGTGCCCCACACACACACTCATGCGCAAGTGGTGTTATGCAATTGAGGGCTGCAACGATGGGAGAGGGGAGCGGCGAGGCCGCGGGCGTAAGCACTTTAGATGGAGCTCGGAGGATATTTGGACGGGATAGTTGGTCTGTACTCACAGCATTCTGGGTTTCAATCGAGTTTGCAGTTGCGGGTAATTAAAACATTGCCGAACCGACGTGACGTAGACACCACCGACACGTTATCGATATATGTTAAAATATCGATAGTAAATAATAGTAACGAAAAAGAAGCAGAGTTTTCGATTCCACACCACCCTGGAGGTTGAAATCATGGTGCGTTTTTTTAAAGTGGTTCCCCAGGAAGCCTAATCCACTTTACATGTAAAATAGAAAAAAAAAGAAGAAAAACAAGAAGAAAAAAATGAGATGAACCATAATTCCACAAATTGAAGCGTATCATTTCTTTACATACCTGTCTAAAAATTTCCCACCGGAATGCCGTCCTTCTACTTTTTCCTTTCAAAATCTAAACTACCATTTTTAATAATTCAGCATTCTAATTTGCTTTGAAAGGAATAGTTCTATCAGCATACTTTTCTGCACACAACTGTAGCTATCGGTAGTCGGCCCATCAGCATTTTAAAATATTTGCGCCAAAGTAGATATGACTGGTGAAAAACTGCACTCCAGCGATTTGACAGCCATCGTTTAGTGTCAAGTTGAAAGCAGGTCTGCGGTCCTATTAAATGTTGTTATTAAAAAATATCATAGATTTTCTAAGCTTTTAAAGCGCCAGTTTCTGTGTGAGCCGGCACCAGCTCCAGACTTCCAATTCACCACTAAAGTAAGTGGCCACTGGCCAGCCCTGCATTTCGAACGGAAAGTGCTAACTCATTTATTTATGAGCCGAATTAAAAAGATAATAAGTTTAAGCCATTAGTAATTAATTTAGTCCCTAGTAAAATCGTTAAGTAATAAATAATAAGGCCGGTTCACTCGTATTCCAATTCACCACACCTCTTTAAATCGATAACAAGCCACTACCCAGTGTTCTTTGATCAGGGGCTTTCCCCCTAGACTTACGGGGGAAAAATTGAGTACAACAAGCGAAATCTAAACAAAAAATGCACTGACTGGTGGCTAGATAATCAAAACTTTTGAATTATTTTTCCATAATTTAAAATAAATTGACTTTTTAATTTATCACATTTTTAATTTGTCCACAGGGTCCTACGCCGTTTCTAAGCATTGAGAAAGAAAAACAACAATTGGACGCCATTAATTTGCATTAAATAGACCTTGAACGAAATACTTACGTTTAAAATAAGTCTGGCCGATTTCGTAGATCTAAAACGAATCATCAAAAGATGAGCGGTGTTTGTTGTTTCAAAAATTGCCGGTTGTCAACAAAGCTTGACGGCATCACACGTCAAAAGAATTATACATTTTCCCTGCGAAACAGATATAAAAACTGGATTAAATATTTATTAAATCAACAACTTTTTACTTATTTCGTCCAATTTCTTCGATTCTGTAAATGTATATCGATGAATCACATAATTGAACAAATCTATTAGGGAATCGATTTTATTTCACAGTTAAAATATATCAACGTCACATTTAAACCTTGTATACTTTAAAAACTTAAATTTTCCCTCAAAGCAAAGACATGGGCTTGGTCCAAAGAATAATTTCGGGACATACAGAATAAAATACATTTGTAAATAAAACATTATTATACTATTTTTTACATGAAAGCATATCGATACATCGATGACTTTATATAGCTCAAATCGCCCAGATTCTATGGGTACTATACTTCCACCGAGTCCACTGTGAAGGGTTTGTTCGAAGTGAGTTGACGGTCTGCTCCGATAATGATAAAAGTTGATCCCCCGCCCAGCGGAGCACCCCCCTGATTGGATAACCGCCGTGGAAAACGCCTCAGACTAACAGCAGAATCAGCTAACCGTGTGGAAAAGCGCGATTATCAGTGCAAAGATGCAAAACGAAACGTGTTTAATTGTCGCCATCTTGCGGCACACACATACACATGGGACAGATTCAGAGTGTGCGTGTGTCTCGAGTCGTTGCGTCACTGAAAAAGTCGGAAAATTTGCCAGAATTTCGCATGAAAACGCAGTAAATAGTTTTTCTCTTCGACTGGCAGCGATTTGAGTGTATTTTCAGTGCAATCGCAGCTTTTTCGCACGTTGTTACGTAACTTTTCTGAGGCGGCGCAGGCGGCGTTTAGCACTGAGCACAACCAGCACTAACCGATAATATATCTCTCGTCTATATCTTTTGCAGAGCCGTGCGCTAGCTTCAATTTTGTCGTAAGCCAACAAAAAAAATAAAATCAACCGAAAATGTTCGTGTCGACAGTCTCTCGCATTGCCCCCGCTGCCAGGAGCGCAGTAAGTAGAGCCCCCTTCTGTGCCTGTGTACACTTGTGAGAGATAAAGTTACAAAAGTTACATTTTGAATTCGAGATTACATAATTTGGGAAAAGTGCATCGATTTTTCTTCCATTTCTATGCTGGCATGCCGCTGTGGTGAGCTTCCACGGGTTGCGGTGAAAAAACACGGATGGCACACAGTTACATAAGTTGCGGGTCGAACTTTGAGGTTATGCGCACATTGCGGCTGGATGCGAATAATTAAATGCATTTGCGGGGAGTAAAGGGATGTAAATAGGATAATTAAGTGTAGTATTGGCTTTGTTTAGCTTTTACAGTATGTCCACAGACTGTCTCACATGGCATTGTATAACATGTCGGTGTTTCTTTGGTTGAGGTTAGAGCTGGCAAAAGCTTTCCGATGGTTCATTGGATGAGGGGGCGCGAGCGGGGGTATAGCAATAATTATTTAGTTTTGTTTATAATTTTAAATTGACAAGAAATCTCTTCTCATTGAGGGAACTAAGAACCACCGAGTGCTTCAAGAACAATAAGTGATATGGCCAAAAGCTAATCTAATAAAAATTACTTAACGATTGCATAACTTTTGGCCCAATGCTTTACTCTTTGATAGAGGCAGAGCAATGAACTTGCAAGACTATTTAACGGGCTTACATTTATTAAATTTAAGAAATTGCTCAATGTCTTGGGATTTTAAATCTTGAATTGTGTGATTACTTTTCCTTTAACATTTGGAAAACGTAATAAGTAAGAAATTTAATATCACTTTAAATATATTTTATAGAGATTTTTTTTTACATTTTTAACATATTTCTTATCAGTAAAGTATTAAGTAAAAAGAAGGCAACAAATAGCGATGATATTTCTTACGATAAACATTTTCAATACAAAAAACTTCAGGACCCTTAATCTCAATCAAATGTACACATGAATCCTCGTTACTCGTGTTTTATATAATAATCAACTACTTTCTATAATCGATTTGCAGCTCCTCGCCAGCTCCAAGCAGTACTTGCGACCATTGAGCAGCGCCGTCATCAGCCAGAGCCAAACCTTGGCCGCTCAGAACACAACCCCAGTTGCACTGCTGCCACAGATCCGGTCATTCCAGACCTCGCCAGTCACCCGTGACATTGATTCGGCTGCCAAGTTCATTGGTGCTGGTGCTGCCACAGTCGGAGTTGCTGGATCCGGTTCGTATTGGTTTCGTTTTGTCATTTATTCCCAGCCTGTAAATCATCATATAGAAAAGCAGGGGAATCTCCAGAGTCTAACGCTTCTCTTGGCATCTCTACCAAGTCAGTTACAATCTAGCATCTGGGGCACACACAACGAGTATCTAATTACTCTTCAAATAATTGCCCCGGGAAGGTCTGAGAATTGGCCAAAGTCTCTTTGTCGTAAGACTTTCATTTCCTAGCAGGAAACCTGTGTGATTGCAGGGCGAAAGTACCAGAAATCCTGTGACCACGGTGTTGCCGTTGCCCCCCAGCGACCGCCGCGTGGTTGCATTGAAAGCTTTCGTGGCCAGCCGTTTAAGTGCGATGTGCTTGCTGCCCCCTCGGGGGCAGAACTCAATTCAGACTAATCTGTGACTGACTTACCAGGCGACAAGGAAGCGGAAGGCAACAGAGAAGGGAGGGAGCTGTGTTTATACTTGAAAATCCCCAGAATGGAACAATAAGCACAGCTCAAGGCTTCGGCTTTCGACGAAGATCATCTTTCATTGTTTACATCGAACATGGGACATTTTACTAATGCCTTGATTTTTGTACTCTCTCTTTCTCCCTATATTTCTGATAACGACAACGAACCAATGCAACAGGTGCTGGTATCGGAACAGTATTCGGTTCCCTCATCATCGGTTACGCAAGGAACCCATCGCTGAAACAGCAGCTGTTCTCCTACGCCATTCTGGGCTTTGCCCTGTCTGAGGCCATGGGTCTGTTCTGTCTTATGATGGCCTTCCTGCTGCTCTTCGCCTTCTAAGCGCGCGCACTCATCGAATGCTCGTCCTTGTTTCCTGCAATCGTGCGTGCGTGCGAGTGTGTGTCCTGTCGTCTGTCAATCGATTTGGCAGATCTGGCGGGCGTGCAGCCGCATCCGCGTCCCAGCGGTGGCAGAGCGAATGAATAGTAGTAACCAACAACCAACAAAACTTCAACAACCAGAACAAACAACACCTATGTTCGTTTTTCGATTATTATTGATAAAAATGATTGAATAATTGATAGCAAACAAGAACATCCTGTACCACTATCTAATTATAAATACCAACAACCACATAATATATGTAATTTTGTTTTTAAAAAACATCTGAGAACGCAGTAGAAGTGCTTGATAAGACGAGGAGAAGAAACCAGACCGAAACACAGATACATACTTTAAGTTGAACAACGCAAGGAGAAAGGAAATTGGATAGATGACGCCGACCGCGATTGTAACGAAATGTAAACGAACGCAAGATTAAAATTAGATTTTAATTGAAGTTAGCTCACCTTCAGTCACAACCACAGCCACGGATGGAGTCCACAAAGCGCAAGCACCACTGGCTGAAAATTCTGCAAAGGAACGAACGCGTCCGCAGACCAAGGCTCTCTCTCTCCCCCGAAGTTCTTGGACATATCCAGCGGCAGGCAATCAGACGTGAGCGAACCCTTTGTCTTTCGAACATCACTTGGATTTTAAGTCGAGTGGATTGCGTGGGCTTTGCCTGGACATAAATCTGGTGGAATGTGGGCTGTGGACTGATCGCGCGTTATGTATGGTTCTGCAAAACTATCGATTTTATGTGGCGTGTACTGAGAAAAAAAACCTTTGTTTCGAGTATTTTTCTTTTTTGTATTGAACGAAAATCAGTTTCCTAATTGTAAAAGAAGTTGATTTTTTATTGCCACTTAATATATATCATGATTATGTACCAAAATAGTTAAACAAGCGAGCGGAGCTGAATCGTGAAATAAAGGAATAATGAATGTGTAAGGGAATTGGAAATTGTTTTATTTAAAACTTGTTTTTGGGAAATCTTTTTTCAGATGTCTTATCCTATCGGATAGTATATTTGAAGTATTCAATTTTGCGCGCTCAAATGCAACTCTGTTCACTAGTAAAAAATGGCCTGAAGCACCCTGTCTTTATTTATTAAATTACCGATAACATTTCCAGGTTAAATTACCATCTCTAAACATCGATGTCTTGATACATCGCGGATGATTTTTCCACCACTAATTCCCACACGTGTGTTTACGTTTTGAAATCTTAGTTTTAGTTACTTTGGCATGGATTTCGCCAAGAAAATACTCAGCAAATATGGCTGGAAGGAGGGTGAGGGACTCGGCAAGAACAACACTGGCATTGCCGCTCCACTTAAGGCCAGCTTGAAGTTCGACAACGCTGGCTTGGGAGTGGATAGAGCCCAGGAATTCAATGATCACTGGTGGGAGCGGTGTTTCAACGAGGCGGCCAGCAATGTAGATGTCCAGGTGCAGCAGAACGGCAAGATCACAACCGGCCGCAAGGAGGGTGAGGATGCCGTGGAAATATCCACCAAGGCGTTTTCCGCCCGCAAGCTCAAAAAAGCGAAGGAGCAACACGCCAGCGATGGAAAATCCACCTACGACAACTTTCTGCAAACGGCTCTACTCACCCAAGGCGGCGGCGAGGTGGAAAACACGGAGCGCATTAGGGTGGAGGACATAGCGGTAACTAAAGTCAGCGTACTGACGGACGAGGAGCTGTTCAAGGCCTGCGGTGGGCGAACAGCCCACAAGGGGGCTCGACACGGGCTCAAGCTGAGTGGAAAGATTGCCCGCTTGGAGCAGCAGGAGCGCGAGTTGCTGGAGAAGATGCAGAGCAAACTAAAAGCAAAGGAGGAAGCGTCGGATCAGAAACAGAAGAAGCGGAAAGACTTGAATAAGGAAGAGTCCCTTATTGAAGAAGAAAAGCATTTGGGGCCCATAGAGGCTCCTTTAAAGTCGAAAAAGAAGAAAAAGGATAAAGCAGACAAGTTAGAAGAGGTAGTCTCCATTGAAGTTATAGAAGAGCAAACGGAGGGGGTGCCCGTGAAGTCCAAAAAGAAAAGGAACAAAGCTGAGAAAATATCTGAGGAAGATTCCACAACGAATGTAAATATATCTGAAAAGGATGTAGAGCCGGTAAAGTCTAAGAAGAAACGAAAGACGGAAGATACTGGGGAGGAACCCGACGTGCCCGTCAAACTCAAAAAGAAGAAAAAGAACAAGGAAGCAACGGATCAGTAATTGTAAGTTAATATGCTAAGTTAGATAAATGTAAATATTCATAAATAAAACAAAAGTCATAATAGAAACTGGAAGTCTAAATTTTCTGCACATAAAACTGTATGTATTTATAGTTCTATAAAATCTATACACGGCGCGGGGTATCGTAAAACTAAAGTTAACGTTTGGTCACCTAATTATATAGCCATAATCCTCTGGCAGATCGGATCACTTTTTGCCCTTGGCCTTGATGCGCCGCGATTTGCCCATCCGCTTGTTGACAGAAGCTCCCGCTTTAACACCTCGTTGACGACGGGACGAACCCTTCTCGCCATCTAATCCCGCAGACGAGGACTTGGTATTCCGCTTCATACCCTTCTTCTTGCCACCAAAGCCGAACTTCTTGTTGCGCTTCTTTCGGTTTTCGGCTGATTGCTTCTGTTTGGACTCCAAGGCCTTGGCGTCCTCCAAGAAGTCCAGGTTCTTCAGCTTGCCCTTTCGGAACTTTTTCAGCTTGTCGAGCATTTCCTTCTTCTCGGCCTCGCGCTGCACCTTTGTCTGTTTGGCCAGCATCTTACCCATCTTGCGCTGTTCGCGGATCTGCTTGATGCGTTCTGATTTTGCCTGTCCCTGCTGTTTGGCCATTAGATTGGCGCGCACCTTCTGCATGTGCTCGTCGGACTTGGCCATTTCGGCGAAGTAGTCATCTGGACGGCGGGTCTTGATACCCAGCTCATGCAGGCGGGGAATTCCCTCGAGCACAGCAGTTTGGGCCTGTCGGTGGAAGAGCATTTCGCGCTTGAAATCGTTCAGGACGGGATCTTCTTCGGGACGAATATAGGGTAACTTGTGGTTGCCCTTGAACAGATTAGCCCGCTTCTGTTCATGCTTCTCCAGCTGAACCGCCAGCTCGGGGGCCAATGGAGCCAGTGTGTTAACCATGTCCAGACGCTCATGCCAAGGTAGCTGCAACCGAATGGCCTCTGTTTTGGCCAGGAGTTTTGTCTGCAAAAGAATTGTTAATGAGGCACGGAATCACTAATTCACCTTTATACTTACCACATCATTAACTCTGTCCCGCTGCTTGCCGTTAAACTCCACATTCAGACCTGGCTTCAAATCGCCTCGCTCAAAGGCCGCTTGCAGCTTCACACAATGATACAAATATTAGTGTTTGTCGGGCATATGTCATAGTTAAACCACTCACCTCTGCGTCAGAGTTGTCTCCCGAATCGTAGCCGGAGCCGCTGTCCTCCATTTCAAAGTCTGACATTCTTAAATTAGGTAAAGTCTTGATTTGTAAATTAAGAAAACAATTTTAACACGTGCGGCCAGTTAGAGGTGGACCGTTGCAGAACTATCGTTATCGGTTTGAATGTTTTAAAAACAAATAATCGATGTTCCCATAAACGTTTCCCCATCTCTAAACCTATCGTTGCTGGCTTCGCTTTTAAACACTTGCCGCTTTTTGTTTCATTGTTTAAATTACGGGCCTTTTAAAATGTCTACGAATCTGGCGAATGTGTACGCGGAGCTGATGCGCCGATACGGCGAGACATATACCATTACCTACGGCCCACCGCCCACCTATTTGGCCAGCATAGCCGGAGCTGCGGAGGCGGGAAAGAAGATCGTGTTGCTATTCAGAGAGGAACGCAGTGGTGCCGCGTCCAGGATTCGGACCACGCCTGTCAAGCGGGAGCGTAAATCAGAGGGCACGTCTGAGCTGGATCTTACTGGAAGCCCGCTCAAGGATGACTGCGAAATGGAAGCCATTGGCGATCAGTCGCTGGATCTGCAATTGGAGGACAAGAACCCCTGGAAGCTGGAAGAGGAGTTCCATCGGGGGGTGCCGGCAGACAAGGCGAGGGCCATTATCTGTGGAGAGTCCTTCCAGCAGGCCGATGGCCTAGGTTCCGTGTGGTTTCTGTGCGACGCCCAAGACTTGGGACAAACGCAGCTGCTTCAGTACGAATTTTATAAATCACACTTCTCGCGGGGAGTCGTCAGCTATCAGGGCGTGGTGCCAGCCCATACGGTGACCTCGCAGTCCCTGGTGCGGCAACATATTCCTGCCGGTGGCCATCCAGCTGAAACTATTATCGAAAACAACTACACGGTGAACTCCAACATGATGCTGCGCTGTTCCTATACCACCAACGACCCTCTCCCGCTCTTGCTAAACCTGCATGACTGCGATGTGACCCTGAACAACACCTTTCGCGTGGGGGACGGCAGTCCGCTGACAAAGGACTTTATAACTCAGCTACGCATCCTGGTCTACATACGCGAAGATATCGTCAACTACCACAAGGATGAGCAGCGGGGTATTGCCAGTGATCCCAAGTACCGCTGTGGCATCGGCATCGATATGGACGAGTTGCGAGAGGCGATCAACAAGACCATGACAGATGTGTCGGACTTCACGGATATGCCCACCCATGGACTTGGTGGAGATTCCGACATCGAGGATGTGGTGCATCGGGCCAAGATCCGTAGGATCACAGACCTTACCGACAAGCTCTGGGAGTTGCTCAAGTGTAAGATGTCATTTCTGTTCTTTTAACTTCTTTAATGTTTTTAGAAGCCTTTTTCGAGCTTGTCCTCAGATCGTTCACCATTGTTTTTTTTTTTTAGGTTGCGACTCCTATAAGGACCTCAAAATGGCCTTCAATATGCTTTTTCAGTGCGCCGCTCGCTGTAATATTGTAGTAAGTTTACTAATATTAATCTTTATTAGTATTGATTAAATAAAATATATTTTTTAGAATACCCCCACCAATAAGAATCGACTGGCCGAGATCATCAGGGAGCTGGCCAATCGTCGATTGGCCATGCCTTGTCTCAGTGGCGCCGAGCCATTGGAACTCCTTCTGGAGATTGGCCTGGAGAAGGTTTATAAGGACTACGAGTTTATATTCACCGAAAGCAAGATGTGCAGCACCAACCTTCTGAAGCACACAAGCGAGGTGTCGGCGGCAAATGATGATGATGACTCACCGCAGAATCTACCCCAGCTGCGAAAATCCCTGCATAACGCGGTTAGAGGAGATCCCACCCCAGGAGCCGGCGGAATGCGAAAAACGTTGCTGCATCACAATGGTGCCGACAAGTCGGGGAATGCGAAGTATGCCAGCCAGGACGACGACGAGGTGGGATTTAAGAACAGTCATTTTGATGAGCACGAGAGCATGGAGCGGGTCTCCAAGTTGTTTCAAATCCACTGCACTTTGGAGCATCTTTTGATGATACAAGTGCACCTCAATTTGCCCAATGGTATGACTGATCTAGACAACTTTCTGTGCATTAAAGGAATATTAATATTTTCTATTTTCAGCTTATAGCGATATTTGCTCCAAGCTGCTAAAGAAAACCCCTCGCCTGCTAGAAGCCATCGATGACCAGCTTAGTGATGTCATGGACATCAACCTCTCTCCTCACTGTGTCAGCTCCCATCTGGATGGCAAGGAGCCCTACTCGCGTCAAATTACTATGCGATCGTATAATAAATTTCGCGAATTGAAGACAACTTTTTATTACAACTCCGATAACATTTGTCCGCCTAATCTAGCCGAGTGTTTCCAAAGCGATGGTGAGCATAAATATGAACAAATATAAAATTTATTGTAATTTTTCTTTTATTTTGATTCTAGACAAAAAACTTGTCAAGGAGCGAACCTATCATTCCTGGTTGTATCATAAGATTCGTACACTTCAGTGATTTTATTAATTTGTTAAAAGTTTTTATTTGCAATGCTTGTTCCACGAAATGCAGTCAATTGTTTATGAAAAGCGGATGTTGTATGTATACTAAGTTAGTACTTTTATTTTCTATATCTTAGATGTTCAAAATAAACATATTTAAGAAGCTTCATAATCACATTCAAAACGCCAATGTTTGGGCACTTAACAGAGGAACATGTTGTAAATTTCAGAATTGAATTGAAATCTGTATGTTGTTACGTTATTATTAATCTATAACACTTTGTAAAATTTTTTTAAATTGTTTGGGCTTGTTTTACATGATGCTATTCACACCGTTTGCAACGCTATTGACGTTTTTCATGCGAATCCCCAAAAAACCCAGCAGCGCACACCGAAATCATGTTAAACGAACTCGTACAAGTTTTAAGCCGACCCAGAGGCTGCTGCCGTTGCATTGGGGCGAAAATCTAGACAAAAACCCAACCGAAATCCGCTTCCGCCCTGCTCGCACTTTTATCGCCGTGTTCTTGCTGGCCATATTCTAAACAAAGGCCAGATCCGCGAGCATTTTGGCCAATAGCAAGCTCAGTAATGTTGTAAAATGAGGCGAGCGAGAGAACGTGTGCCCAATGGATATTGGGGTAAAGAGTGGCGAAGGCGTCTCGACGCCGTCGACTATGCAAGATATGTTACAATCCAATTAGCCGGGTGCGCCACTTGGCCAAGACTAGCGATACTGGGCCCGTTGTCGATTGATTTGCATTTTGTCAGACGTGCGTGGAACGCGCTGCGGTTCGGACGTGTTTTTTTCCTTGCTAGTCCAGCTCCTCTGACGAACTTCCGTTTAACGTTTAAGACAAGGAGCCGCCAGGATTATTACGCGAGTGTCCTGTGCAGGAGCTGCAAACATCAATTTGACCTGTAGACAGTGTGTGCCAGTTAAATTAAATTAAGTTCGTTCTAAATGCCAATTATCGCGAGTGCCTAATCCAATTAACCACAATATGGTGTGTATAGCAACAAAAATGGTCCCGCATCCTGCATAATCAAATCAAGTTTTCTTACAACGAAAAGGACACTCGATAGGCTATGCGAGTAGCCCTTGAAGTGCTCAACTCTTGCGGCTTAGCGAAGCCCTAGAGAAGACTGGCTAGAATTAATTTTTGTGAAACGCCAGAAACCCCTTTTAGTCGCAAATCTTTTCTAAACGTTTGCCAAGGATTATTAAGTTTTTATCCTCTTGTCTATGTCTTTTTATACTCATTTAAAATAATGTTTTTAAGAGCTAGGAGAGGGCAAGTTTTCGCTTATTGACTTCGAGGGCTGTTTAACATTTAATTGAAATCTATTTAGTGAAATCTATTTAGTTAATTTACCTTTCTTACCATTAGGGCCTCGAGTTCTTCTTTAAGTTTGGCTATGCCTTCCTGACAATAACCCTAATGATCATGATCTGGATGTCGCTGGCCCGTGCCTCGATGTTCGACCGTGAAATGGAGGAGACGCATTATCCGCCCTGCACCTACAATGTGATGTGCACCTGTTCCAAATCCTCGACGGATCTGGGGATTGTACACTGCAAGAACGTTCCGTTTCCCGCACTGCCGCGCATGGTAAACCAATCAAAGGTAAGTGATGTTTGATTTGATTTCAAATTTAGTTTTAAGAAAATTTTACATTTAAGCATTTGCTTATTTCTTTACCCAAGAAAGCTCTCTTAATAATTAATGAAGATAATTATATAATATCTAATGGTTACCTATGTAATGCTCCCCTTCGGGGTCAGGTTTTCATGCTTCACATGGAGAACACGGGCCTGCGCGAGATCGAACCGTACTTTCTGCAGTCGACGGGCTTGTACCGGTTGCAGATCTCGGGCAATTACCTTACCGAGATACCGGAAGACGCCTTCATCGGGTTAGAGCGGTCGCTGTGGGAATTGATCCTGCCGCAGAATGATCTGGTGGAGATGCCCTCGAAATCGTGGCGACACCTGAAGAAGCTGCGCCACCTAGACCTGGGCTACAATCACATAACGCACATCCATCACGACTCGTTCCGCGGTCTGGAGGACTCGCTGCAGACGTTGATTCTGCGTGAGAACTGCATTTCGCAGCTATCACCGCACAGCTTCTCGGGGCTGCTGATCCTGGAAACCCTAGACCTGAGTGGCAATAACCTTTTCGAGATCGATCCGAATGTGTTTGTGGACGGTATGCCACGTTTGACTCGCCTCCTACTGACGGACAACATTCTCTCTGAGATCCCCTATGACGCATTGGGGCCACTAAAAAGCCTGCGCACCCTGGACATTTCCCACAACGTGATCTGGTCGCTCAGTGGCAACGAGACCTATGACATTAAGGCCAGCACCAAGCTGAATCTGGACAACTTGCACCTGGAATACAACCACATCGAAGTGCTGCCGCCCAACTCGTTCAAGTACTTTGACACCGTGAACCGGACGTTCTTCGATGGCAATCCCATTCACACACTGAGGGTATGTGATCTTTTTAAGGACATTTTACTTAACAAATTCATTTTTTCAGAGCTTAATATATGTATATATATAATATATATTTTAAACTATCTTTATTTCACAGGAAGATGCCTTTAAGCCCGCTCGGATCAGGGAGATTTACATGCGATACTGCGGGCTCACCAATATATCGATTCAGGCCTTTGACAGCCTGGTGAACAGCCTCCAGATCCTCGACCTGTCTGGAAACAATCTCACCAAGCTGCATCACAAGCTCTTCAACAATTTCGATGTCTTGAGGTGAGTCCCAAACACCTCTACATTTATCCCTTGTTGCTACCCCAGTTTCCCTCACACATTGCACACACTCGGGGGCCTAATCGGATTGTCTAGGGGCTTCACTCCGTTCCCTCCGTGTTGTATGTGGGCTAAGAGTGTGACCCGATTTTAAGAAACCCGCGGAGGAGGAGGAGAAAGCCGCGCAATCAGGCAATTGTGCAAAAAACAGTCGACACTGAAGGAAAAGCTTTGACAAAAAAAAGGCTATTTCGTCAAAAGCTTTAAAGTAGAGGAATTTTTAATTATTTTGTATTAATGATATATACACTATTCTGCTTAAAATCACAGGGTCATTA
>VNJV01010664.1:0-10242 GCA_008042635.1 Drosophila nikananu
ACTCACATTCCTGGGTGCGTGGCTGTGGAGCAACCCATCTCAGAGAGTGAGGCACCAACCTACCTCTCTGGGACTGGAGAGTGCCCACACCTGCGCGTGACCATAGTGACAAACTCAAATGGGGCTGAGGGAGGGCAACCCCCCCCGATCTCATCCTGACTTGTAGAGAACTGTTTCCAGCACCTGAATGCCCTTGCCTCCAAAAACACCCTAACGGTGGGCTGGGTGCCAGGGCATGAAGACCATATAGGAAACGAGGTGAAATACTCCCTAGCTAAACGCGGGACGATGACACCATTAATCGGCCCTGAGTCGTTTTGTGAACTATCGAAAGGACAAAAAAGAGAACTGCTCAGGAAATGGGAGGAAGCGGAGATAAATTGTCACTGGACCGACAGTGCAAAGCTGAGACAAGCCAAACAATTTCTCGTCCCCAGAGGACTCGCATCATCAACCTATCAAAGAGCGAAATTCGGACTCTAACAGGCTATCTAACGGGTCACTGCAACCTTAGGTATCACCTTAAGAAATTAAAACGTTCAGAAATCGACACATGCAGATCCTGCGAGATGGAGCAAGAAACCTCAGAACACATTCTATGTGAGTGCCCCTCGCTAATCAGACGTCGATTTCAACATATAGGAGGTGAAATTATTCCCCCCTACAGGATTTGGGAACAAAATGACCCTACCAAAGTGCTCTCTTTTATTAGAAGCTTAGGTATTGGGGCTCTACCCTAATCCTACAGGCCGGCACAAAAGATTTAACCTCTGGTCGCAGTGTAACAAGGCCCTTGTAATAATAATAACCTTTTGAAGCTTCAATATCCCGGGATACCTGCTCAGGATAGCTCAGAGCTACTTCAGCAACCGTATTCTCACGTTTGATACGAATTGTTAGAATTGTTAGAATTGGCGACCCACAAAACCGTAGCCGTCTTAATATCGAGCCGAAAGGTGGTACAGTCAGCAAGCGTGATGGTCGGAGGACCACGATCCAATCTCAGCGGGCGATAAAGTACCTGGGCGTCCTCATTGACACTCGCTTGTCATTAAAGGAGCACCTGGAGTACGTCAACAAAAAGGCCAGCGGGACTGCAGGCGTGCTGCTGAACACAAAGGGGGTCGTAGCAGGGAACAAGGAGACTGCTAACCGCGGTAGTGCCTCGCAGATTATGTACGCGGCGCCGAAGGGTCGCCCCCTTCACTAAAGTTAAGAGCTATATGGGAGGGGTAGAGGCGACACAAAGGCTGTGAGCCATCAGAGTGTCATGCGCGTTCCGGACCATATCGGAAAATTCGGCGCTGGTCATCGCCCGGCTAGTTCCGCTTACCGAGCTTGTAAAGGAAAGGAGTGAGATATTCTCAGCCTTGCTGCCACTCGGCAGCGCAGCGGTTAGGAGGAGAAGTATGGAGAGTTGGCAGTCCAGATGTCCTCTGCAAGTCCTCTTCAAAGGACCGATGGACGCACACCCTCATTCCAGACCTGGAACAAAGTCTGCAAAGACTGTCCTCCCCTATTTTGAGATTGTACAGATGCTTGCGCAGTCTGCAGTGCCCGGTCAAGAAATCCGTGACTATACGGAGAGTTTCTTTGCTCAACTCCAAACAGTCCTTGGTCCTCTTGCTATTGTAGTCGTGCCCCTGTTATCCTCATGGTAGATCTGCGCTCACTGTGCTTGATATGCAGGTGCAGTGGTGGAAGCCCGAGCAGCACATCCAGAGCAGTGGAAGGGCAAGTGCGCATAGCGCCCGAGATACACGTGCAGGCAAGTCTCTGGAGTTTGCCCAGTTGCCTTTTCGTGACATCAAGGTCAGCGCGATTCGCCAAAACCGCAGCCCCGTAGCTGACTATAGGCCTCACCATAGCAACGAACATCCACTGTAGGATCTTTGGAGATACTCCGCAATTTTTCCCTGCGAGAGATCTACAGCTCATTAAGGCCAGCTCACATGTTGTCTCCACATTAGTCGCTTGTCTAGGATGACTCTCAGATATTTAACTTCAGTGGAGATCTCTGTGCCCCCAATGGCTATGGGCCGAATGGATTTCAGCTTATAGCGATTGATAAAGGCGACAAAGCCCCACGTCTCTGCACCAGTCTAAGCTAAATCTTGCTCTCAAAATTGCCATTACAGATTAAGGTGATGTCATCGTCATAGCCTTGACATTCAAAGCCATTTACTGTAAGTTTAACTAGCAGCTCATCCACCACGAGGCTCCAGAGTAATGGTGATAGGACACCACCCTGCGGACAGCCTCTGGTGGTTTAAGCTCTGTCACTCCGTTGACAGTGATTTCCGCTATTCTGCTATCAAGGAGTTTTCCCAGCCAGGTCGTGAGGCCCGTCTCAGCTCCCCTTCTACAGAGTGCTCTTACCACAACATCATGAGCTGTGTTATTAAAAGCACCCTCTTTGTCCATAAATTCACAAAGAGCTACCCCTTTGATCTTTACAGAGCGCTGTAGATTGTCAACCAGGCTCAAAAGAGCCGATTCGGTAGACTTTCCTTCTCTGTAAGCATGCTGGTGCGCATGCAGAGGACTTCGCACCAAGTGCGAGTTTCTGATGTGGTTGTCCACAATCTTCTCAAGGGCTTTCAGCAGGAAGGAGGTTAGGCTGATCGGCCTGAAGGATTTGGGATGGAAGGGGTCTTTCTTCCCAACCTTCGGGATAAAAATCACCCAAGCCGTTCTCTATAACCTAGGAATGTACCCCATTGCTAGGCTCCCCCGGAAAATGCTTATGAGGAACAACATAAGTTGTTCGACACCTTTCTGGAGATGGATGGGTATGATTCCATCCACCCCCGGAGCCTTGTAGGGGCTGAGTGTACTCAGCGCCCACCTAATCTTCTGTTCAGTTACGATCGCTGCAGCCAGGCTCCAGTTGGGTCTCCCGTTGGTGATCCTCTCGTAACTGTTGTCTACATTGAAGATGGTTCTGCACAGAGGGAAATGAGTTTGCAGGAGAAGTTCCGCCTTCTCCTCCTCATCCTCAGTGAATGATCCATCTGCCCTTTTCAGACTAAGTTCAGAAAGTACTTTGCCTTTTGAGATTGCCTTAAACACTCTGCCCGCAGGTGCGGCTTGCTCTATAGTGGAACAGAATTTCCGAAAGTGAGCGCACTTACTGTACCGGATTTCCTTGTTATATTCTGTCAGCTTTTTGGTGTATACTTCCCAATTGGCGCTGTTCTTTTTAGCTGTGTTAAACGGCTTTCTAACTTCTGCACGAAGTAGCCCTAGTTTCCTATTCCACCAGGGATTGTCCTGTTGGACTCTATGGATTTCTCGGGACAGCTTGCATGATATGCATCCAAGATTGTCTCACCTACTTCTTTTGAGAGTTGCTCAAGATCTTCCGGACAGGATACTCTCCTGCTCTGGTTCAGCCTGCTCAGATTTAATCCCAGACACGACTGATAGGCTGGCCAGTCAGTCCGTCGTGGATTCCTGATAATCCGGCTGAAACTAAGATTGCTATGAATGTCGAACAGGATGATCCTGTGATCCGACATTGACGGCTCTGAGGAGACCTTCCAGTTGCGAAGCAACCGGAATCATTACCGAAAGTTATATCCAGTACTTCAGCCCTGGTTTTGGTAATGAACGTGGGTTTAGCCCCCACATTAAAAACTGTAAGGTCCCTAGATACAAGATAATCTAGTAAACACTCACCTCTACTGTTGTTGTTCGTTTTGCCTTATGCAACACTGTGCGCATTGGCATCACACCCTAGCAGTAGGGGTAGCCTATTGCTGCTGCAATGCTGCACCAGATCTTGAACCTCTGGTGGGGGGACATCCGACACGTCTCCTGGGAAGTATGCTGACGCCACCACAATACTCCCGTGCTCACTAGTGATCATCACCGCTACTAGATCTTTGTTGAGAAATTGAGAGAGACAAAGAAAGTTAATGTCCTTTCGCACCAAGATGCAAGCTCTCGCTGATGCCTCCCTTACGTCTGCAATAGTTTGCATACTCACTTTACTTAGGCCGCAGATCCTGCCTCTGAAGACCCAAGGCTCCTGGATGAGCACCAGCCCCAGGTCAGACCTGGAGACCAACCTGCCGATGACAGCCGAGGCTGCCCTGGCGTGATGCAGGTTGATCTGTGCCACCCTGGTGACCACCATCCTTAGAGCTCTTCTTCACCCTCCTAGAGCGTCAGATAGGCCTCTGATTGCATCTCGGTGGGTGTCCGCTCATCATCGGATGGCTCCTTGTCGCTAATTGGCTCCTCTACTCCCCTCATATGTATGCGCGTCAGGTCCAGCCCCTCTAGAGAGACCGAGTCCAACTCGGCCTCCACTGCTGCTAAGGCCTTAGCCTCCGCTGCCTCGTCCGTGGAGCAGGAGGGTACCACCTTGGCTGCAGCCGTTGAAGTGCCAGGCACATCGACGACTTTAGCCTCGGTGGACACCTCCGCCTCCGCAGATTCCTGCTTTTTCTGCAGGCGGCATATCAGCTGGCCGAACCTATAGCTCACCAGCATCTCGCGCTTCTTGAGGAGTGCGAGCGCCTCCTCATCCAGGCCTAGCATCAGCACCTTGCAGCCTTTCGACTCCAGGTGCCGGATGACACGCCAGGTCCCGGTGAGCAGGCCCTTGTTCTGCTCATTGAGCAGTCCAAGAGACCTCTCCATCGTCTCCCCTGCGGTGCGTGGCAGGTATGGAGTGACGACGTTGGTCTCCGGTAGGTCCTCCTGCAGGCAGGTGCTGATGCTGGGGACCGTCAGCTCCAACCACTTCTTAGCATCGCTGTCCATGCAGTCCACTAGTAGCAGACCGTCACGGAACTGGATGCCGTTGAAGTTTAGGGCTGCGGTCCAGCCTTTCCTCATCTCCTCGACGAGGGCCTGCTCCACCGCTGACAACTCCTCCTTGGTCCCGCGCCAGGATGGCCAAGTTCGTGCCCTTGGCGACACTGGCATATGAGGCTACCCTCGGACGCTTCGCGCCTGTTGAGGTTCTCGAGCACTCCAGCGCAGCGGTTTTTCGTCTTCTTGGACATGTTCCTGGGGAGTTCAGGCGGCGACGTATGGTGTAGCTGCCTCTTCCTCCCCGCAATGGCCTGGCCGCCAGCTCTCTCTATCGGGGACACGCTCGTCCCCGCAGCACTCTTCGCTGGAGCCACGTTCAGCGCACTGTGCTCCAGCGCTCTTTTATGGGCCTCCTCCGGCTTCAGACCTCTCTCGAGGTACCGGAGGTACCACTTGCGGCCAGATCCGCTGAGGCCTTGCCTCTGAGGATCTCCGGCTCCCCCGGGCTGACCTGCCGCTGGGACCGGCTGCTTCCTGGGTTGCTGCCTCGAGGTGTTGCATCGTCTCTTCCGCTGGCGTCGCTCACCTGCGGGACAGCCGCCGGGGCAGTGCCAGGCACTGCAACCCCCCTCCTGCTGTCAGTCAGTTTGGTGGCCTCACTGCCGGCCACTTGAGACGTGAAAGTCTCTACACCTTTCGAGGCGATCTGCGTCAGGGGTCGAGCCCTTCAGCTTCGCGACTCTCTTAGGGTGAGGGGCCAGGCACCTGCGCGGCGACAGCTTGCCACTATCGTCCAGAGCCTCCTCTTCCATCTGCTCTGCTACTTCTGTTGCGGTTAAGCCCCGCGTGTTTAAATTTTTAGTGTAGGGAAAGGTAGTACCAGTGTGTCATAGCCTCCATTTACACGCTGGGGTCAGGTGTACTCACCGAGGCTGCCAGGTATCGGTGAGGCTCCTTCCGAAAACAGTCGGTTACCCCTGACTGCAAACCAGCCAATGGGCACGGAACGCATGACACCCTGGCTTAGGGGAGTGAGGTGGCACCCTTGCCTCAGGACGTCACCACTGCCCTTTGTGAGATGTTGGTGATAGGATGTGGGTAGGAACACGAATGGGATTTGTGGAGTGTGTAAGACTATGTGTTAAAGACGGTCAGACAAGCGCCTTGTCGGTTCTCCAACGGTGCGGTACCCGCTGTTGTCCGGGACTGCGTATTCGCGAAAAGTCGCTATTCACAGCTAGCCTCCACAGAAGGCATTGCGCTATCCGCAACCTGCGACCCGTCCGGTGGCTACAGCTAGCCCACCTTAGAAACATCTCACTAGTTCTTCGGTACCGGAAGCATTATAAGTTATTAGTAAAAAAAAACACAAAATACAAAAAAAAAATCGGTTGCCTCGGATTCATCACATTTCCGGCATTTGGCGTTTGCAGCACGCAGTGACTGAGATTTTCGTTGCGCTCTTTGCACGTTCTAAGGGAGACATGAACGTTTTCTAATCGTTCATTCGCCAATCCGACGCCTTCCTTTGCTAGTTCGTCGGCCGTCTCGTTACCATCGTTGCCCTGGTGGCTGGGAACCCACTAGATCCGCACTGACGTAGTCGTGCTGAGGATATCTAGTGCCTCCCTGCTTGCCAGTACATTTTTGGAACTGATCGCTGACGATTGCATGGATCTTATCGCCGCTTGACTGTCTACGAACAAGTTAACCGCCTCATGTGGCTCTGCGCAAGCTTTGCCGCTTCCCCTATGGCGAATATTTCCGCCTGGAATATGCTGCAATGGATTGGTAGCTTATACGACACCCTCATTTCAGGGTCTGTACAGTATATGCCCGCTCCAAGTCCTCCTTCCATCTGGGAGCCGTCGGTTTAAATATTGAGGTGTTGAGCGTAGTTCTGACCCGTTTTCCAGTTGTCAGGTCCCATGAAAGCTGTTGTTTTTTCATCCGGGCACGTTCTGGTTGTCATAGATATACTGCTCATGTCTCGACCAATTGAACTATGCCCGAATTCTTGTAACGACATATTCCCTGATGCAAGTAGGCGTTGTGCCGCCTTTCCTGCAGTTAGTTGTGCGTGGATATCTAGGGAATCAATTCCGATTATGGTTTCAGCTCCCCTGTTATTCAGAGCAGTGCCTGCCGCAAAGTTCTCTCCATAAGCTTGTTATATGTTTTCATTTCCATGGCTAGCCACCACTTTAAGACTCCATACAGCAGCGTCGTACTCACCACCGATATATAGACCCAGTGCATAAGAGCAGGTGAGAGACCCCATGTGCTTCTAATCTCCTTGGATGCATATAACGCTATGGTGACCTTTTTTATTCTATCTAGTACATTAGGCTTCCATGTCAGCATGCTATTTAATACAATTCCGGGGGTACTTGATTTGTGTCTTCGGGGTCAGCCTGGTTGTGTTAATTTGCGGGGGGACCCATAGTGGCACCTTGTATCTCTTGGTCAAGAGAATAATGTCCGTCTGGTCCTACCGGGTGGTAAGGGTGCAGCAGACCAAGGCAAGATCAGCATAGTATTTGCTGATGTATATTCCATGGGCTCCTGGTGCATCAAGTCGACTCGCAAGTGAATATCAATCTGATAGACACCACCTTCTCCTCAGTACGGCTAATGCGAGCGGCAAGTTTCCCTGTGAATCCCTTAACCTAGACACCTATGACTCCTCCTCCCTACCGAGACCTGGGCAAGTCTTAAAACGACCTCCCCTCAAGTCAGGGGTGTGAAGCGACCCGTGCCCCCTGACTTTTGGTTCGCAGCTGAGGGGTTAATCCAGCTGTGTCTGAACGGAGCCTTCTCAGGGCCGGGCAACCCTGGGTCGTAAGATGCCTTGCCGCGGCTTAGGGGCGAAGCCGCGGACGACTTCATTCAAAGCCCCAAGCCCCCTTTTGCCCGCTGCGCTTGCCAGGTCGAGCAACGCGGGCGATTATGTAATGAAAATGGACCAAAAATACCGAGCTTCGGAACTCCTGGGAGAGGATAAACCCCAAATTTTGTCAGAAGAGGACGAGGAGGAGCTGCTGAGGCAACTCAGCTATCGAGAACCGATGACGACGAGCTGCCGATGTCGAGCAAGGACATCCCGGCTCCATCGCGACCCGAGGGGAGAGCAAGTAGCACTCCCCAACCCAAACACAAAGGTGGGGCTCAACTGGGCACCACCGTAGAAAAACGCTTTTCACAACTAACGCATCAGCAGCGAAGAGCGAGGGTCAACAGAGCCCGCTTCATCCTCGTCAAGATTGTCAAGAACGAGGCTGAGGGCAAAACAGACCCTCGAGATGCCGAAAACAAGGCCCAATTCCTTCCGGAGATCGCGGAATACGAGGCATATCAGTAGGCGAACCCGGCGACGCTCCAGCCCTCTCAGGCAAAACGTAATCGCTCGCAAGAAGTGAGCGAGAGCGCACCTAAGAGAGCGAAGGACCCACAGGGCAAGCCCAGAGCGACAACCTTCGTCACCAAGGCGAAGAAATTTAGCGAGGTGGCCAGAGACAGTCTGGCTATGGCTCTGGTGGACGAACTTCATGACGACGGTCGTCTGCTGTCGGAGAAGTGGGAGGTGATCGAGGCCAAGTTGGCCGACATGGTAACCGACAGGTTGGTTGCCGTGCCGACCGGCCCCATCCCCTCCTTCGACTCCTCAGACGTGGTCAGGGGGCACCGGGTCATCAGGTGCGACGATGGTTTTTCGAGGACCTTCCTGGCGGAGTGTGTGGCTAAGATTAGCGACACCTGGGCTGGCCTTAAGATTAGGTTAGTCCACGCCAGGGAGATTCCGAGGAGACCCAGAGCCCGCATCTGGTTACCGAAGGGGCAGACTGACCACGCTAGGGTGATCGCCTGTCTGAAGGCTCAGAACCCGGATGTCCATACAGAGGACTGGACCATCCTAAAAGCTGAAAAAGAAATGAAGTCGAGCCAGCCGTTCCTTCTCCTGATCAACCAACGCTGCCTGCCGCAGCTAGAAGCCAACGAGTACAAGGTCCGGTACGGCATACGGAAGGCCAAGATCAAGGTTTTCCTGGCTGAGCCGGACGTGATTTTAGAAGAGGTCGATGACACCAACAAGCTCTTGGATGATATGGTCATCGACGACAAGTCCCCCGACACTACCCCAACCAACACCGATGTCGACAATCGTGCAGATTAATCTGAAGCGAAGCGCCCACACTTCAGCAAATCTCACGATCCTTCTCAGGGAGAAGGATATCGACATCGGGTTGATACAGGAGCCTTGGACCAGGGACGAGCTAGCTGCTGGCCTACGGATCCCAGGATACACAATACTGTGCACCAACTCGGTAGGTAGGTCGAGAGCATGCATAATAATTAAAATTCATTTTAACGCTTTTCTCTGTTCCAATCTCAGCACTCCAGATCTTGCAGTAGCTAGATTTGTAGCAGCGGATGGGAGCGGAGTGGTCATAGCCTCTGCCTACATGGCCCACGACGACCCGGCCCCGCCTGAGCCGGTCGTCAAGCTGCTGCAATGGGCCGAAGACTCGAAGACGACCCTGGTGCTGGGATGCGACGCGAACGAGAGGCACTCGCTCTGGGGAAGCTCGGAAACGAACGAGAGAGGTGAGTCTCTTTTTGATAACATTATTAGTCGTAAGGTTACGATATGCAACAAAGGCAACACGCCTACATTCATATTTCCCAGCACGGAGGGTTTTCAAGGCTGGGATGAGGTGTTAGATCTCACCCTACAAATAGAATTCGGCAAATATAAGGTCGGGAACTGGAGAGTGTCAACTCAACTTTCCTTTTCTGACCACAGATACATCTTTTTTGACCTATCGGCATCGGTAAGTAAGCCGACACCGAGTCGTAACACCCGTAGGACAGACTGGGACAAATTCAGCGAAATTGTCCACTCAGAGGTCAGCAACAGGAGGATAAAGGTACAATCCTCCCCAAAGGCCCTCAACAAGGAAGTAGAGGACCTCACTAACATCCTTAACAACGCATTTCAAGAGACATGCAAAGTTTCATTCTCCAAGAAGCAGTACCCACCATGGTGGACCAAGGAACTTAGCGAACTCAGGAAGAGGGCGCGCAAGACCTTTAACACAAGTTATGGAACCAAGAAGTGGGAACCATACAAGGAAGCGCAGAAAGCATACAAAAAAGCAGTATACGAAGCCAAGAAGGAATCTTGGAAGAGCTACAGCGAATCACTAGATGGCATAAAAGATACAGCAAGATTAAGCTAAATCCTTGGCAGGGGGCACACAAGCCCCACCCTGATCAACAGACCAGACGGCTCGGCCACAATGACAATAGAGGAGTCACTGAGCTACTAGTCGACACTCACTTCCCGGGGAACCAACGAGAGAACTCGGCACCCGAAGCAGGCACAATCACACAGACAGACACACAAACGAAAGAGATCATCACCACGGAGCGTATCCAGTGGGCAATAGATTCTTTCGACAAATACAAAAGCCC
>VNJV01010674.1:0-15482 GCA_008042635.1 Drosophila nikananu
ATACTCGAGTCTGTGGCGATGATGAAAAATGTTTTGGCACACGCTGTCAACGTGGGCGAAAGTCTCCGGGTGGTAGGGGAAGAGAGCTAAATCAGAGGGGTGCAGTGAAAAAAATGGAAAGCGTCTAATTAAAGAATTACAAGAAATATATATTGCATTAAAATATGAGGTTAATTGTAGTATTTATTGCAGAAATACATATACTCCAACGGCGATTAAGTTGTCTTTAATAAATTTAACAAGAATTCGAGTTATAAAGATATATTCCAGCTTTAGCTGACTTTTAAGTCAACTCCTATTTATCTATGTATGTTTTTTCAGAATAATTAGCCTTCCTCTTGAACCTCTTTTCTCTCGGTGCAGAGCGCATCAAAAGCAGCCGCATCATCGAAAACGCGATAGAGATTCATTAAACGAGGGCAGGACGAGGACGCCGCTCTCCCGCCCGTTTCATGGTCAAATGTTAATGAATCTATCGGTCGACTGCCAGGAGGGGTTGCGCCGCAGAAGCGAGAGTTGCCGGGGAGTACATCATCGTAATTGAGTGTTCATTAGTGGGCCAGACCAGGCCATGCTGTGAATGAATTCGGTCGGGCCGGGCTTATTGGCGGCTGCTGCTCCGACTGCTCCGACTGCGGCTATCAAATCATCGGTACAACGTCATTAACATGCCCCCCCGCCAATGGAGCAGTCAAGCCGAAAGCCTCACAATCCTTGGCCGCAGCCCCTCCACAGCCTTCCTCACCGCTAATCCACCCCAAGGAAACCCCGCACACATCCTCATTATCGTCATGAAATCATCATCTTTATGCGCTAATATTTGTGATGTGCTCGCCAAGTTTCGCCAATTTCATTGTACATTAAAGCCAGCCACCAGGGGGCTGGGGGTTCCTTCGACGGGGAGCCGGGTTTATGGGGGTTGACACCACCCCTGATTAGCCAAGAATCTGTGAAGGGCCACTCGCTGCCGTTAAGCGAAGTTTACAAATATAATTTGGTAAATGTGCGTTATGGCAATGGAATGAAAGAAAGGGACGCACACAAAGCCCGAGCCCCAGCCCGTGCCCGAACTCTTTCGCCAAAAACTCCTGGCTGGGTGAAGGGAGCGGACCTGGGAGCGTGGGTTGAGCAAATGCCAAGAATAACAACAAATTGCTGTCGGTGTGTTGTTGTGCTTAAGTTTTTTGGCAGCGCGAAACATCTGACTGGGATTTGATTAATTCTGAAGTCGGTTTAACGTCTAAGAGGGAGACGGCTTCCGGGGTCCTGGCTGCCTCGGCAGAGGGAGGACGCACAGCTTATTCATTTCGCTGTGGCTTCAGTCTGTCGGGTTAAACTTTGACGAGCAGCGAGGGAATGGTAATGGGAATGGGAATGGGGATGTAGTTGTTGGGCATCCGGCAGACGTTAAATCAAAAGTAGCTCGAGTAACAAGTTTGATTATAAAATGCAACAACTGTAAATGTTATGATGGCGGAAATTTGTGGCAGCCGCCTCGGAGAAAATTGGAGATGTCGAGGGGCTGAGTACAAGTTGTTGTATCTGCTGCATTGTTTGTGCCACTTGGCGCTCAACTCTGGCCGTGGACCCAATCAAATATTTATGAAAAGCGTCTTTAAATTACGTCTGCCATTCGCTTTCACACAGAAGGAATGAAGAAGCTCATTTTAAATTGAAAATGATTGCGTTCTGAGGATTTTAATTGCGTTCTTCAGTTTCTTTGACATTATTACTTAAAAGTAAGTAAAAATCCTTTACTTTGGCAGACTAAACTAAATAATGTTATGGGTTTATTAACTTTGATTATTTCTCTTACAAACTTAATGATCTTAAATAATGAAAAAACAGACATATTTTCATTTAGCCAAATATACCTACATAATTATAATGATATTTTTAAGTGTTCAAAGGCAGGCTTAGGCTATCAATCAAGATGTTCCTAGCTTAAATTATTGAGCTATCATCTCCTCAAAATTGTGGGTAAACAACCAAACCTAATAGCCTATTTATGTGGCCTGTTTAAGGCCAGCTTAATTGTTCTCCTGTTGGACAGTTATTGGAAAGTGGTCGAGCGTGTGTAAATAACTTTTGCCACTTGCCGGCACTTTATGGATAAGTCCCCCAAAAGCGACACCTAATCAAAGATAGCTTTGCAGCTTGCTGGATGAGAGTGTGTGCCAGTGGCAGTGGCCTGTTGGTCTCCAGTTGAGTGACAGTCAGCTCTTAACTCTCAACTCCAGTTCCTAGTTCCCTGAGCCCAGTTCCCAACTCCCGGCGCCCAACGCCCAGCACTCCACTTCAGTTGCAGCTCCAGCTGATAGTTAATTTCTGTCATTCACGGGAGAACGAGATGGCGATGGAGACGAAGCAAATGCTCCGGCTGAGTGCATTTGTAGCCTTTGCTGTTGCAACTTGAATTATGTGCATGTCATTGTCTAACTACACTCGCATAAAACTCATTTTCCATTTCGAGCAAGCGACTCCAACTTGTCCGGATTTTCCCCATTCCAGTGCCCCTTGTCGTCCCACTGCCGGCCCAGCGTCATTATCATTCAGCAATCCAACTGCGACAACGATCGGGACAAACAAAAATACGGAAAATACGAGCCGGAATGCCCGTAGTACTCGCAATCGCAATCGTATACGTTTTCCCCTTTACTGCAAACACAAAATAAATTAGAATTGAAATAATTCCGGGACGAAACTTTGTTCCTTCTCGCTTTTATTTTCATTTTTTGGTAGTTTTTAATAAAGCAAACGGCGCTGTGCAAACTTTTGGCCAGCGGCAACGCTGCGTATGGGCAATATGCAAAAATGCCAGCGGACGAACCCAACTCAACTTGCCTCTGCCCTCCCGAATCGCCGCTTTCCCAACAGCTTTTGCGGTCGGACTTGTGGCAAACAGGCAAACAAACAAACAAAGCAATAAGGAGCGAAGGAGCGGAAGCAGGAGCTGGACTAGGACTCTGACTAGGACGAGTTGGAGTGAGAGCCAGATATAAATAAATAAAAGTTCAAGGATGCGTGCGCTTTTATCTTCTTGGTCTTTTGCCGCCGATTCCACTTGCTTTGCTTTCGTTTTTCATTTTTCCGACATTTTTTGTACTTTTTTTCGGTTTTTTTTTCGCCTCATTCACGTTTTCATATTTTGTAAATAGCTGAGCAAAAATGTTCGTCCGTCCGTCGCAAACTTTTTGCGGCAATTTAAACTAATGATTTAACATTTTGTGTGGCCTTTGTGTGGGTGTCTGTGTGTTTGTGTGTTTCGGAGGACATTCGCATTCATTCGATTTTCCAGCGCAGCTCCGCTCCTTCAGCTCGCTGCTCGGTCCTTTCATTCATGTCCTGTCCTGTCGAGGCGAAACGGGACGAGACGAGACGAGTCGAGGGCCGGTCAGCAAAACCGCAATTTGAATATATAAATATATTTTAATGATGTCGCCGCTCATTAATCATAATCTATTCATTAATTTTAGCCTCCTAGCCCCTGACATGTCTCCCCCGGATAGCGCTCGGGGTTGGGGCATCTGGGTCTCTGGAATGGAATGTTTTACAAACAAGTGAAATGTCTACAAACTGTTCCGCCGCTGTACCTTTGTCCCACACAAAGTGCAGATAGCATCGCGGGCGGGCCGAGATACAGGGCTCAAACATGACATCACAGCTAATTAACGAAAATATCTCTCGGCAACGCCGCCGCCACCACCACCACGACCACCTGGCCAATTAGTAGGGGAAAGAGGAGGAGCCGAGCCGCTTTCCCTAATGACAAATTTTTTCGCTACATATAAATTATGCATTAGCCCACGGCAAGCGCCACGCGAAAAGCTGTTAAATATTTGAAAAATATTTAGCGCTCGGCTCAGCTGGGCCCGCCCCAAGTTAAGCCGAGCCGAGATTCCGAATAGGCGACAGTTGGCGCTTTACACAAAATGTGTCCCATTAGCCCGTTTTTATTAAATTCAAGTCACAGTTGTCCAGTTTGGTTGGCAGTGAAATTCCGGATGGGTACGGCTCGAGGAGTGGCGTGTACTGGATGGATGGAGTCTCCGAGAAATCGAAGCAGGATAATTTGTCACCCGGCTGCCAGAGGGGGCGAGTGCCTGGCAAAATGGTGAAACATTAAATTTGGCAAATAAATGGACACTTGTTTGTCATAACGCTGCAAATGGAGAATGAAAATGAAAAACCAAAAAGGAAGAGCGAGAAATGAAATACGAAAAACGAACGAATTGACGGTGTGACGGCAACGGCTACGTCGACGGCGACGATGTAATCCAAACAAACAAAAAACGGGGAGGAAAAAATGTTAAAAATGAAAAACAAGACCATTACCATTGGTGCAATAAAGTAGAAAACAACCAGCGCAACTATAATTTAAGCGATAGGGAAAGGACCCAGGGGATACCCTGCAATCGACACCAACGGGAACATTATGCATTTTAAGTGGAAAATGTTTTAACTTAATTGCTTTGTGGAGTTTAATTCAACAGAAGGGTGCGCTTAAAAATTTAAAGTGATAAGAATTGGCTACATTGCGGGCTTAAAATATTTATTTATTTCAAAGGACAATATGAACCTGTCAACAGAAATGCTATTTAAGCCTAGATGCGTTTTTTTCCTCTGTCGCAAATCCTCTCTAATTGTTGTAAAATTGTTCAATAACCCTTAACTTAACTTTTCAAAAAGGCTTAATTCCTGTGGACATGTTATACAAATTGGACAAAAGTTGTGAAGCAATTCATAACTTATTTCGATGTCTAAGAGGGAAGCTTTTTATTATTATTTTTCGCTGTTTAAGAACCTAACTCCTTCAACCTTATCCGATGTGTTTAATCCCTGAACGCTGCTGGCCAAATCCCAGATACGTAGATCCGATTCCATTATGACCCTATCGGTACATTGAATCCGATGCTGTCAAATCAATAAGGCAAATACTTTAGTGCCCTTCCATTCCAATATGCCTCAATTTGTTGCAGCACCGCATCCTCCGAGAAGAAGCAGCCGAAGTAGCAGGAGGCAGGACCAAGCACCCGAAGGATATATAGGAGGCAGGAGAGCTCCGAGGGGTGGACATCGAATAGCAGAAGGGTGAGCGCAAAGCGGCAAATACAACGAAACGAGGAAACGGCAAATGGCAATGGCAAAAAGTAAATAAATCGCTTCAAATTTTCGCATGGATTGCGGGTGAGTGGGGTGGTGATGGTGGTGGTGTTTGGTGAGGGGTAGGTGCCAAGGAATAGTGACAGGGGGGAAATTGTAACCCAAAAACTGCTGAGCTCCAAGCTAAGCAGAGAGAGAGACCAAAAGGCGACAGAGGAGTAGAAGACGCAGCAGTTGAAGGTGATGGCAAAAGGCAAAGTTGCAGGAACACTAGAAAAAATATTATATATCAATGTTAATGTTGAGGGGATTTTCCTTAAAAGAAGTTTTATTATAAAAAAGTTGCTACAGCAGTCCTTACTATTTGATAAAGATTCATATAAGAGGATCTTATAATCTAAAAACACTCATATATCTATTTACCAGACTGACAAACGATTTAGAAAGCAAGTATTCTCAACGAGTCCTGAAATTTATGTCAGAATCCGACATTGATTAGGTAATTAAAATAACAAACCAAACAGTATTTTTATGAACTTAACTAAATAGGTAAGTTCCAGACTATCAGGACTTGAAATGTGTTCAGGCTTCAGTAACTTCTTTGGAAAAGTTTGGCCTAAACCAAAACTAGATAAAATGAATATAATTTTTATTTTTTGTGTAGAGAAAAGAAGGGCACCTTTTTGCTCCTTTATTGTTTCTGTTGCTGCCGCTGCTTGTTATTATTGTTGTTTGCTGGTTTTGTTGGTGTCGTAGGTTGTTAAAGGTTCCGCTCACTCCCAGGGATCTAAGGACGACTAGGGACACTTTCTGCGTAGCGTGGCATGTACCAGGTGCAATCTATCGATTCGCCGTTTCACCCGTCTCCTTGGCTCCTTCGCTCCTTCACTCCTTTTCGTCCTGTCGCCTGCTCCTCCTCCTATTCTCACTCCAGCCCCGGCTCCTACTGCGGCTCCTTGTTTGCTATTTGTGCTCGTTATGGTTGCTGAATCTGCCAGCTTGTTGTTGCCGCTGCTCGCACTGCTGTTGTTGCAGTTGAAATATTTACGACGTACGTTGGACTATTCCACTATTTGTAACACCCCGAGATGGGGCCTCGACACACGCACAAATGCTACCCGGAAAATTGGTACTAAGAACTGGGGTATATTCGCTGGGGTACATGTGCCAAAAGGTATTACAGAACGTAATTTACTCACGATCTCGGCTTTACAAATCAACTTTGCTGTTATTTTGTACACAAATTTGCATGAGCTTATCTTTTGCAAAGTATTTTGTTTTGTTTAAACTTAACTTTTAACCAAAAAACTATCAGCTGAGTAGTTTTTATGTGAACTCACCTCTGCACGTAAAAGTATTCATGTCAATTATTAAAACCAAACTGTTGTGATTTAAAAAGCCCGTGTCTGTGCGAGTTTAATAAAGAAATTGATTATTTATATTTGTTCATAGCATATATTTTACTGGCCATATTATATGATACAAGTTTTTTCAAGTCAATGGTAAGAGCCACAAAAACTGAATATTTATTCAATGTAAAAATTAAAATAATGGATATTAAATTTTACGATATCTGATTTCAGCAATATAACATGCAGCTTGAAGTTCAGATTACTATCATTGTTTGAGAGTCCTATTTAATCAACAAGACAGCTTTCCTGAATATTCCTTATTTTAACATTTAGTAAAAACTATTCAAATAATTTAAATAATTCCACAAAAAGATACTTTTTTTTTGCTAAAATATTTTACAATTTTGTGGCAAATACAAAAATGTTAGTAAAAGGTATTTGATAATTTCACCTTCCTCGGAATTTTCATTTGATTTTTCCCTCACCAGTCGCCTTCGTCCCAGCCCCCATTATAGTTTTTGTGTTTTTTGGTTTGCCGGTTCGAAAGCGAAACCAAAGGGGAATACGCAGTTATAAAATAACAAAATAGCAGAGCTGGGAGAGCAAGGGAAAACCAAACAAGACGCGTCCTGCTTTCATTTATAATTTTATTTATTTTTTCAATGCATTTGGCGTAAATAAAGAAATAAAGCGTTGGCAAAATGCGAAAAACAAGGAAGCGTCGGAAAGCAGCGAAGGATCCGTGGTAGCTGCGGAATAATTTGTGCAAATTTTATGTGCGGCACTTTTCATTATTTGCAAGAACAAAAATGCTAAAGAAAAAATAAGAAGGCATAGAGTCAGACAAGTGATGGCAAAGGCGAAGAGTTGGAGGAGTATTTTAATAAAACCGGCGGCTACACGGCAAGAAAACAGGGGGGAGACACACGCATAGAGTTTCATAAAGGCAAAGAAAGCAATTGAGTTGCGTTGAAGTGGCATAAAGTAGTGGCAAGTGGCGGCTGGGAAGTTGTGGCTGTTATTGCTGTTGTTGTCGTTGTTGGCCCGACTTGGCTTGCTTTTTAACCATTTTTGTTTGGTGGCTGCGACCGCGGTTCGGGTTTCCTCCTCAGGTTTATCCCATACTTACATACATATGTGGCCAAAGTAATAGGTTTCAAGACCTAGATTATTCAAGCTTACTTCTGTCCCTTGAATGATATTATATGATATATATAATTGTATAATTTACTATACATTTCAATATATATTTATATGTTCTTTAAAATAAAATAAAGTTGTAATTGAATGTCAGAAACAAAGGTATTGTAGATCTAATCAAAGACCAGTTAGCATTTTGAGTATATTAGCTAATTTAAAAAGGGGATACCTCTTCCTCATTAGTAGGCAGTTTAAAAATAAAAACAAATTATAAATATAATCTACATATAAAATACCAATTTATAAATTATTACCTGGTATTGATTTCCAAATTACTTTAGAACGATTATAATATCAGTGAGAACCGCCTTACTCTGTTTCTTGCTCATTAACTAAGTTAAACTTGTGCTACCTATAAAGTAATATACAGTTTAAAGTCCTTGGTTCTATAATTTTGAACCGCGCTGTTACCCTAACGAGATGGCGAGGAGGGCCAGGTAGATGGTAGTTGCCGGCGTATCCTGATGCGGTGAGCTCCTCCTGGGTTGTAATGGGAAATGAAATGAATGAATGAGCATAAGCACTTTTTTGTTTGTCTGTTTGTCTCTGTGTTTGCTTATCTGTGGTGGTGGCTTCCTCGGTGAAAGCCAGTGTGTGTGTGTGTGTGTGGCAGCGAGTGTGTGCGTGCGGGCATGTTAGTGTTTGTGGCCGCAGACGCAGACGGCAGGGCAGAAATGATGCACTCCAAATTAAAATGCGAATGCAAGCGAAAACTTCAAAAGAAGCACTAGAACAGAAAACAGAAGCGCAAACGAGATACTAATAGACAATGCCAAATGCTGGTGGATCCCAGGATCTCTTTGTGGGTGTATGTGCATCTAAAAAGGGGGCGCTGGTCTTCGGTCTTTGGTAGGCGTGGCCGTTTCAATGAATTGAAGGACCCACCATAAACACACTAACACACTGTCCCAGCGAAAGTGTCGCCGTCCGAGGGTGTGTGTGTGTCTGTGTGTTGGTGCAGCCGTCGAAGGATAAAGTTAGCGACGATGACGGAGCAAGACTCGCAAATGCACTCCATCCTAGCGATGGTCGGCGGTTTCGATGGGAAATCAATTTAAAAGTACCCTCCGAGTCAAACTCAAATCATTGAACACTTGAAAAAATACTTCAATTAAATTGGAGTACTCTCTTAAATTAATTAAAATGTATGTAAAGGCGTTTTAAAACAATGCTGTCAATGCCATTAGATAAATTAAAACTCAGGCTATAGGGCTTGCAATCGAATTACGTCACTTGGCATTTAATTAAAAGCAATTCTATGTTAACCTTTTGTCAGATGCTGACAAATAAAAGCTATAAAAGTTATCAATGCAGCTGGTCCAACGTGACGTATACGTGATTTTTGAATTTTAAATTCTTCAAAACGGGTTTTTAATATAATTTCTAATGTTTGTATTGAAAATAGAATATTTTATAATATATATTTCATCAAATCAATTAAGCATAATTTAATGATGACATAGCTTTAAGGTTTCATTGATATTAACTTAAAATATGGTTATCCTTAAAAGAGGTAAATACTTTGTCGCTTATCTTAGAAATTTTGATAGTTTTCTTTACTTAAATAATAAAATAAAAAAATAAATAATGTTATTTAGCCAACGCAGAGGCATACACACAACGTTCTGTTCGAATTACCGAAAAAAAAACTTAAGCCTGATTGGCGGCCATTATCGAAATCACTCTTCGAAGCCTTTCCACTTCCGTTTCCGCGTCTGTTTCTGCTTCTGCCACGATTCAATGCGATTCAATTCGCTGCGATTCAATCACGTTTTCGGGCACGAACGAGGTCACGCGCCCATCCCTAATACAAATGCACTTTGGACGTGGCCGACGCGCGCTAAATTCGCCTTAATTCACTTTTCATACAAAACAGCGGCAGCACAAAAGCACGCCCCGCACGCACACACACAGGAGCAGCCAGGACACAAACACACACACACACACTCGGAGTCAGGGACTCAAGCACACCCCCGCGCACACAGAAGCAAATGCATGTTTGTTGTAATTAATTTAAAATATTATTACAAGAGCGCGCGCGAGCGCTAAACTAAAGAAGAAAGCAGAAACAGGAGCCGAGGTGGCAGCAGCAGGAAAGAGGATGCCAGAGGGGGGGGGTTTGCAGGGGGCGGCTGAAAGGGGAGCAGAGACAGTGACAAGGCAACGTTAAATAATTATATCCCAAGCGAACTGCAAACAGCGAGCAAACAAAAACAAACACACGGACACAGCATGTGAAGTGAATGAGAGGGATGTGGCCAAATAACCGTATGCTTCCCCGCCGTAATGCATGGGTGTCTGTGTGTGGAAACTAAAAAATCCCTAACCCCGAACTTTGTTTTTAATTGACGCGACAACAAGCAGGAACAGCAAATCAACAAGCAGCATTCCAAAAAGCGGAATAAACGATAACAGGAGCCAGCGAAAGGGCGGCGGAGCGAAGGGGTAGAGTCTGCCAAAATACCAAAAACAAAATTAAAAAGGGGCATCCCAAAGCGAAAGAAAAAAAACAGTAAGAAAGTAATAAACGTAAAGCTATTACAAAATCTGATAATGGTCTGAGGGCAATGGCAATGAGGCAGACAAATAAACGCATGCCGGCTAACACAAACACACACACGTACATATACAAGAGCACACGACAGGACATTAGAAGAGCGCAAAAGAGCGAGAGAGTGCCCGAAGAAGAGAGCGGAACGAGTGGAACGGTGGAACACAACACTAAACGAAAAGAAAGAACTGTTTTTTTTTTTTTGAGGTTCCTTAAATTTGTAACTTCAATCTCAAAAGATCTCGAATCTTTTCTTAAGCGTCTGCAAACATATTATTTATAAACTGGCTATTACTTCCTTACTAAAAATAACAATAAAGCTTATCTATACATTTTTGTCTTCCCCATTTCCCACTTAATCAGTCTCAACAACTAATAATTACTGTATTTGCATAGAAACAAACATAAGACAATGTTAATCAAACATCATGAAGAGTAATTAATCTAAGAAGCAAAAGATCATCTTTTAAGAACGCTTTTTCCGGTGCACAATAGTGCAAGGGATCGAAATAGTAACAAAGTGCAGGGCGCCCATAAAACCTGTTACAATATGCCCTGCCACCGAAACAGCAGCAGTGGCAACAGCAGAAGATGCAGCACATCCAACGCACAGCGGCAAAATCTACAGCGGCTACAACAGCAGCAACAACAGCGCCAGGAGCAACATAAACATTGAGGCGCGCGTGCTGCGACGGTTGCCGTTGCCGCAATATTAATTTCACGAATGAACAACCCTTGAATAAGCATGCACTTCATGTACCGTTATTATGGCCCCACGACGTGAGAGTCTTCGTATTCTAACTTTCTCCATGCCAAAATGTCTCTCTTTTAAAGAGAGCACGAGAGCTGCCGAGAGAGCCACTAACTTACTCAAAAAGCTTTTGTCCTTCGTCTAATTTCGTATTACTTCGTTTATTTAGCCGAAGTTTAGCCTGTGTGTGTGTGAGTGTTTTTGTGTGTTGGAGGCCAGTTGCTTTTTCATTGTGCATTTCCCAGAGGTGCATTTTTCTGAAAATCTAATTTGAGAGATTGAGATTGTTTGGTCTTTCAATGTTCGTGTTGCGACGCTTGCAATTTCTGGCCACCGCCAACAATAACGGCCCTAGTCCTCCTCCCCGGGCACACATATACATATATATGGCACACAAAATGGTATGTGTGTGCGCCCATATATTTATGCAGCAGTGGCAGGATATTGGGGAGTTATGGTCTCGTCTCGGAAATACTCCAAGTCACAGTCACACGCTCACTTTAATTGGTCGAGTGCGTCGCAACGCTGCGGCAATTTCTGTTGAAAAATCTACATGGGAGATTTCCTAGCTGCAACTGTAATGCCAGCAGCAGCAGCAACAGAAACAGCATCTGCAACAGCAGCAACATCAGCCGTGGCAACAACGGAATCCACATGGCAGCGACTTCAATCATTGCGCGCCACGCTCGCTGCGGTTTGACAAACATTTTTCACAGAATGTGCGAAGGCAACCGCCAGGCTCCACGGCAAGCGAGCTTCCTGTTTAATGGCACACGGCAAAAAAATGCATTTGGAGGAATAAGTATGAGTTCGCAGGGAATTTTACAACTTTGGTAATTAAATAAAATATGTTTACATTACTTATAGTTAGTAATATCTCTCTACGAGATACACTCTGTGGGATGCAGTTTTTAATTAAGTTTGTTAACTTATGCTAAAACCAAAGCAATTTAATTAAATATAAGCTGGAAATTACCTCAGTGGTGATACATGAAATACACGTTTTTTTCTCCGTGCATCCCAGCCGAGATCTCACTCCTTTGGCCTTTGCCCGTCCCTTACTTATTCGTGTATGTTTGATGAGTATGCGAGAGTTTTATGGCTGTATTGGGAATGAGCTGCGAGCAGGAGCCCGCCATATCGGAAGCAAGGGAAAGAGCAGGGCAGGTCCTGGAATGAGGAGCAGTATCAGCAGCAGGGGAAGCCGCAAGGAAGGGCAGGATGAGCAGGCGTCAGGCTTTGGCTTCAGCTTGGCGCCTCTTTGCCGTGCTGCCGTGGAGGCTGATTGGGTTATGCTGTGATTTTAATTTTGAAATCATACGAATGCGAGTACTGCTGCAATGCAAAGCGATACGATACATGTGCGGATTTATTTATGCACATATCCTCCTCACACACACACACATCAGAGTACAACAAAAAAAAAGGGAATAAAAATAAACGTATTTGTGTGCGAGCGTAAAGCGATAAAGCGCCTTACAGGATTTTGCATGGGACGGCTGCTGTTCGCAATTTGATAAGCTACCTCTGGGCATTATTTTTACGACTGTTTTCCGGCTCTCTCGCACACAGACACAGCATTGGCCAGGCGCCTGGAAATATGCAATAAAATATTCTGATTTTAAGCTGATGTGTAAATCAAACGAATCTTATTGTTTTCAATTTGTGCAAACTCCCATTTTCACCGGCTCGCTTTTCCCAAACAAGTCCCACCGCCGACTAGAAGTTCACCCGATTGCGGAGAGTTGCCCTTCGACACTTGATCCCATAGAAATCGCAGACAGAAGAGCCAACAACAAGTATCAACCGAGTAGAATGAACATGACGGTTCTTAAAATTCAGCCAGCCTTTATTAAGTATACGCCCCGGTGAACAATTTAAACACCCATCCTGGAAAGAGCCTTTCAATTGAATGCTTTCAGTAATCAAGCCAAACTCATTTCACTCAAATTAAAGATAGACTTTTATTTTTTCAAAGTGATGCTTTAATATATTCCCCCATATAGACTTTAGTTATGCTTATACTTAGAAAAAAACCACTCTGCGTATCCCAAACAAAATGTGAAGCTGTTTTTATTGTATTCGTAATTAAATTTAGCGAATTTACATTAACAAACGTACGAACTAAGCTATACAAGATTCGGATAAAGCGTTTCAAACATATGACTATGGGCATATGGATATGGTACAAACATACGAACGATATATTCGATACATACAACTAGAACTATCAACTAGCAACTACTGCGGAAACGGAAATGCTTTGCGCTGAAAGAACAAAGAGTAGAAGTAGACATGCCCTAGAATAGATAGATTAGGTAAGAGGTTAATGGTCCTATAAAAAGAGCTTGAAGAGGGCAAAGAGCGCCCAGGCTGCTAACGAGTAGAAAATAACCAATGTCGTATAGTGCAAGACCTTCAATCTGAAAGTACGGGGAGAAAAGCATTAGTAAAAGAGTAATTACTTCTTTAAAAACTTAAATCTCACCTTTCGTAGCGCTTGATGGACTCTGGAATATTGCTGGGATCATCCTTGACTACGTATAAGCGCAGCCCGTAGAGACTGACGCGGAACAGATTGGTCCAATCCAAGTCCCGCATATCGAAGGCGAACAACCTCTTGTCCCGATCGTCCAGTTTTTCCGTGAGTTTCCTGACATTGTCATTATCAAACCGAAACTCATTTGAACTAAAGTACTTCAGGACGTTGCTCAGCTTGTGGATTTTTCGGTATATTTTCATCATCCTTCAAGAAAAACATTTTGAGTTTTAGGGGAAACCAAAAATGATCTAAAATCAAAACCCACCTCGGCTTCTTGCCAATGATCACCATGATGGCGTCCATGACCAGGGCGGGCAGTGTGTGATAGAGGAAGCATAGGATGTGGTATTGCCACATGTGTGGCACAATGGTGAACCGCGGATACCAGATGGACTTGCGCATCGGAATGTCACAGCCGTACTCGAAGCCATCCTCCATGTATCGCCGCCAGGTGACCATGTTCTCGGCATCCGGCACGTAATTGTAAATTGGAGGCGTCTCGTACCTTTAAATTCATTTCAAATATTGAATAAAAATTATTGAATGCTATTAAAATAACCATTAAGCAATGCAACTCACTTGTTCCGAGCTATGTCCCAGGCACTGGCCAGCAGCGCATTCACGCACATGTCCACCGGCACGATGTGGGCCTTGTTGTCCATGTCGCCGGTGAATACTCGCAGCACGCCGGAACCAATGCCCACGATGACGCCACAGGGGCCGTACATATTGTCGATCCAGCCAGTGATCGGTTCGCGGTAAGTGGTGATCACTGGCAAAAATCATTATCATTAGAGTTCAAAGAAAGTTGGCATTGAACGAACGAAACTCACCAATGCCCGGTCTGAAGATGGTAACTGGCAGATTCTGGGCACTCTGTTGCACAACATTTTCGGCCAGGACTTTGGTAAACGTATACGTGTTCGGATAACCCTTGATAATGGTCGGCGTCAGGGTGTTGAGGGTGTGATCGTCGAGGCACTCGCTCAGCTTGAAGGCGTTCTCGCCGGTCATCGTGCCGCTGTAGAACTTCTCCTGGATATGACGCATGTTGCAGTGCGCAAATGCAGTGGAGACGTGGACGAGGGCCTGAAAATATTTAAATATTTAATACTCTTAATTTAATATTCAACAAGAAAGAAAGCTAACTTCGGCATGCCGAAGTTTAAATACCCTTGCAGTAAGTAAGAGGAAGAAAAAAAATCTTCTGACTTTTTCGTTTTCTCGGGTACTCTTTCGAACGAGAAATGTTGCGAGCGAAAAATGTTGCGAACGAACTAAATGAATTTATATATATTTATGGCTGCTATATGAAATAGTGGTCCGATTTGAATAAAATTAAATCTGGAATAATACAAAGTGTCTATGTCTCAAATTTTATGAAAATATGTGGAAAATTGGTTTAGTTAGATTTTTTCCTAAAAATTTTCTGATCGGTCCTATGACAGCTATTTGATATAGTTGTCCGATTTTAGTCAAATTAAAACCGAAATTCTCAAATTTTATTCAAATATTGTAAAAATTGGCTAAGTTATAATTTTTTTCATTAAAATTTACAGATTTTTCCTATATAGCTATATGATATAGTCGTCCGATCCGGCTCGTTCCGACATATATAGCAGTGAGAGCATATAGAAGACTGTCTGCAAAGTTTTATCCAGATAGCTTCAAAACTGAGGGACTAGTTTGCGTAGAAACGGACGGACAGACGGACAGACGGACAGACAGACGGACAGACGGACATGGCTAGATCGACTCGGCTGTTGATGCTGATCAAGAATATATATAGGGCTTTATAGGGTCGGAAATGTCTCCTTCACTGCGTTGCAAACTTCTGACTAAAATTATAATACCCTGCAAGGGTATAAAAATATATGTATTAAACAAACCTTCAGGTTGACAATCTCTTTGGCCAGCTTAATGATCTCCTTGGTACCATGAACATTGATGGCAATGGCCATTTTGAGTTTCTCATCAAATCGC